>JARQOD010000971.1:0-41167 GCA_033576555.1 Oophaga sylvatica | reverse complement strand
GCCCAACATGACCAGCCCACTGGACATGACTGTAATAATCTGTACTCAGAACACTACAACCCCAGCATAACACGAGCACTACACCTGCTCTATGCCAGCAGCACACATCCTGTTTCAGTCTCTTCGCAGATGTAGAAGTCTTCTTCTAGGTTTGAGCCGCCTGTTACTTCTTCCTTCCTTTGTATTATCTCTTTGGTCTACAGTGATGGACACCTGGTCATGGAGACCTTCAGAACGCAGAAGCCCTGATATGTTATATGGGGACTGGTAGATGACGATATGCCTAATATATGGGAACCCGAGAGATGAGCCTACACACAAAGCCTTATGTCCGCTCCAGGGACTTCTGACCTTGCACTATTGCTTGTCTCGCACCCTTCGTCAACATAAAGGAGGTTGAGATAGACTTGGTGATATTTCTGGATGGCAGCCAGGATCTGGAGCTGGAGTGTCCAGTGCTCATGTTTTTCTCTCACTATGCAAAGACATGGAGGTTCCTGTGGTGCTGTCAATAGTCCTATAACGGGGGCCTCAGACCCTCTTGTCCTGCTTCTTCAGGCTGAAGATGGCTCATCTGTGACTAAGCAATAACTCCTGCCTCCATGGATGAGTCGTCCAGCGCTATGTGCTCATGGCTATGATGTGGGGGTTGTGTCAGTCCCTATCATTGCATGTACGGTACTAATCGAACTGTGTGAGGTGCTGGGGTTACACGTGGAGATGCCATTGTCCTGTGTGTCTTGTATGTCCGTCATCTTCACCCCGTTCATTAGCCGTGACCCTCCTCATGCTCCAATCTGCAGTCAGCTTTTCTTTCTTCTTCCTCTCACCATGTGACGTTGAGGGACCTTTCTCTCATATCACAGACCTGCCTTATGACTGCTCCATCCTGTGGCATGGCCACCATGGAAATACCATAAGGTGGACTATGTGTCCTTGTGCCCGGATGGCTGCAGCCTGCTCACCATTATGAAGACGCTGCTTGTTAGTAGATGAAGAGATTCATAAGCTACCTGTAACTTATAACACTGCACCAGGTCATTATAAACCCGACCCTTCGCAGCGCTGTCACTATTAGTCCGCCAGGTCAGTATTATCCTCCACTGCCCGGATGAAGGTACTACTACGTGTACAACTGGGGGAATGACTAAGACGAGGGTCTATGGTGAGCGGTTCGTTCTTCCATGTTCTTCCTGAATTAGAGGCTAGCCGTTCCCTCAGTCCTAGTGTTTATATGGGAGCATTGGGATTTCTGCACCTCATCTTCGGCCATCTGAGGACATCACTTGTCAGTATTACCGCGGGATCTCTGCTCTTCTCCCTCCAGACCGGGCTCCATTTCTTGCACATTTCCGCCAGCAGCCATTTCTATGTGTATCTCAGAAACGTATTTATTATACTTCAGAAACCAGCGGTCGCTTTGTGTGTATTTAAGAAGACTATGTTGGGGGGAGGGTTGGAGGATTATTGTATTACAGGGTGGATACTGGGCACAGGGGACTCTGCTATTTACCCCACCTCCCTTCGTGTAACTGGTTCACAAGTGCCAACTTTTATACAAAACTCCTTTTTAACAAGTGGAAATCTCTTTGTAATAAATAAATGAGAATTGGCGATGGCAGAGCCTCATTGTGGTGGTTTATACATAATCCGTCATGGCGGCATTTTGTAGAGAGCAGAGAAAGCTGGGTGCGATCCAAAATACAAGATGGCATCAGACCAGAAGCTGATAAGAGGCTGAACTGCTAAGGGATGAGTACATGACTTCTGGGTACAGGACGGACCCCCACTCCATCATAAAACAACCATAACTACAGTAAACCCCGATACTGGAATAAATACACAAAACACATTACGTTGGTTGTCAAAATGGCCACAGCTTTATTTAAATCACAGGATTAAAACAATTCCCAGTAGGAGTTAGGTGAAGTTGCTAGTACATTGGGATTCACCAGTACTGTGATCGCCCCCGCTGTCTGACATATAGCACCAGGACAGACAGCCATAAAGGGGCGGCACGCACTGGGGTATCCTCACTCCTGTGCTTAACCACTGAGCCCGCCCCTGGTTGACATTACCATTACAATGTCCTTGAGGCTGGCCACCAAAGCCGAGTCTCTTCACCACCATGAGGTTTTACATCCTCTATTACGAGGTTCCCCAACTCAAGGCCCACAAACAGATCATGTTTTCAGGATTTCTTAGTATTGCCCAGGTGATAATTGCATCACCTGTGCAATACAAAGGAAATCCTGAAAACATGATCTGTTGGTGGGCCATGAGGACTGGAGTTGGGGAACCCTGCTCTATTAGTTACAATGGGTCCACCATAACTTGTCTGCATCTTACACTTGATGCCTAAACCGCCACCAATGAGGCCATTGGACACCTTAAATGGACTCGACCACCATCAACTATGCCTATCCACTAGTGATGAGCGAGCACTAAAATGCTCAGATACTCGTTACTCAAGTCAAGCTAATCGTAATGCTCGGGTGCTCAAACTGAGTAACAAGTATAATGGAAGTTAATGGGAAATTCAAACATTTTTACGGGGGCCCCCCAGAGGTCTAAAGGGCATCTAAAAATTGCTGAAATCGATGGAAACAGTGCTGAAATTACATTGGAACAGCACGGGGAAAGACACCTGGACGCATCTCTGACTCCCAGTTCGCTGCTGAGACAATGTTGTCAGAGTATTACGCCACTTTTATGACAATAAAACATTCCAAACCGAAGATAAAATGGATTTTACTGGAAAAAGGTTAAGAAACATTCTTTCCTGTATAATGACTTGTATGTAAGGCAAAATAAATAAGAGGGAAAAAATGCTCCTCCACCCCTTGGAAATGTAATTTTATCATTTACTACCTTATCTGTCCATGTGGCGTGGGAGACATGATCAGACACCTCCTGTTTAATTTATGAAGGAGGGACTGAAAGCTACAAAACAATTTCAGGTCCATTAAGTGGCCATCACTATTTGTAGAGGGCCAGCAGTTGGCTCTCACTATTGTCAGAGGGCCATCAGGCGGCCCTTACTCAACAGGTTTAGAGGGCCAGCAGCCAGCCCTCACTAAGCATTTTCAGAGGGTCAACAGACAACTATTCATTGCTAATGCAATATAATGTATACATCTGAGATGAGCAAATTTTCTTTTTCGTATTAATACTGTAAAGTTTGAAACTTAGAGGGGCAGCAGGTGGCCCTCACAATTTATAGAGGGTCAGCAGGCGGCTCCCACTATTTTTAGAGTTCCAGCACACGTCTTGTGGACAGATGAGACCAAGAAAGCTTTTTGGTAAAGCACATCATTCTGTTTACTGTAAATGAAATGAGGTCTACAAATGAAAGAACACAGTAGTCAAATTTGGTGGAGGTTCAAAGATATTTTGAGGTTGTTTTGCTGCCTCTGACCCTGGGTGCCTTGACTATGTGCAAGGCATCATGAAATGAGAATAGTCTCAAACGATTTTGAGTTGCAATGTAATGCTTGGGGTTTTAAAGCTTGATTTCCATCCTAGGTCATGGGTTTTCCAGCAGGACAATGACCCCAAGCATACTTAAAGAAGCACCCAGAAGTAGATGAAAACAAAGCACTGGAGAGTTCAGAAGTGGTAATTCCAGCTCCAGTAATGTAAAGTCTCTCGTCACTACTTCTTACATACAGATGCTAGTGAGAAACTGTGAATGGACACATTAAATCAGTTAATTTTGCCTGCTTTGATTAATTTCTCAGTACGGAACATCAAAAAAACATGAATCATTTAATAACGCCATGGAAAAAAGCAGAAGACTTCGAATTTATAAGGCAATAATCCCTGACTAGATTCCTGTAATATGCTATTCCTACTGCCACACCTCACCTGAGACGAATTGCAGATAAGAGCGGTATTATTATAACAGAATAGAATCTATTTGACTTAGCCCTGAAAATAGCAATTAGTTTAAAGTAGCAGCATCAAGGACTGTTATTTCATCAAACCTGCTGGGGAATATAGTGGAGCATTTCGCATTTACTCTGCCTGATATCGAGGAGACCAGGATCTTCTGTACTTACTGAACAAAGTCTCTTGTCCCGGCTGTGAAATTCTGTATGCAGTGTGAAAACTCCCTATGTGACGACCACCTGACAGTCCACAACCAGTCACTGGATCATATACTAATAGAACCCACTGGCTCTCTTGGTTTCCAAAAATATTCTCTCAAATAGAAGGTAGAGCCTCAAAAAGCATTTTTCCCATTACTAACGAGTGGGTTTCCTAGACTGGTAAAGTGTATTCACAAAGTGGAAGGGATACCAAAAATTAGAAGGAGGCACTCCAATACCCATTTGAAGAGACCTAGTGGAGAGACTCAGAAAACATTTTTTCCCATTATTAAGGAGTAGGAATCCCAGACTGGTAAGGTGCATGCACTAAGTGCATGGCTGAAAAACAATTTCCTCTGGGGGTATTTATATATATATTATATATAAAAGTTAGAAGTAGGCCTTTAAAAGTTCTTAATGCGCACATCATAAACACACTTAAAAAATGTATAGCGAGGGTAGCCAGTTGATATGGAAGTGAAGGAGGATGACGACACAAAATAGACGAAATCCTGAAGCGCTTACCCATGTTTGGGTGGGAACAGGTGCATGTGAATAGACCAGAGAAAAAAAAAACTGGATTTGAGTTTATGTTCCTCTGCTGTCATCTGGTGGTGTTGAGAAGTCTGGCCCAATCCAGCCCTTGTTCATTTTGATAAGAGTCAACCTGTCAGCATTTTCAGTTGACAGGCTGAGGTGCCTATTCGTTACAAAACCGACAGTGGCACTAAAGACCTGCTCTAACAAAATGCTAGCAGCAGGGCTTTCCAGGACCTCCAAGGCGTAGAGAGTAGAGATAAGCGAATATTTCTATATTTGGTTCGGCTCACGATCGCCAAATATAGCCAAGCAAGCACAAAAGCCGGTGATTCGCACACTGTGTGACAGTGTGGGAAACAACGGTGTAGTACATCTGATCGGCAATGAAATCATCCCCACCGGTCAGAGAGTGACAGTTCCAACACTGTCAGAAGACAGCGTGAGCGCTCAGATGTGATCGGAGGTTTAAAGTTTACCTTCGGTTAGTAGTGTCAGCTGATGGGACTACAGCTCCCATCAGCTGACACCTACTACTGCTAATAACAGTGAGAGTAGGAGCAGCGGATTGGAGTATTCTTCAGCCGCTCCTGTAAATAAATACAAAAAATGCATATTGGCCCCCAGCCTAAAAATTGCAGCCCGCAACTGCCCAGAAAAGGCACATCTATTACATGCGCCAATTCTGGCGCTTTGCACGGCTCTTCCCACTTGCCCTGTAGCGGTCACAAGTGGGGTTCATATTTGTGGGGTTGATGTCACCTTTGTTTTGTCAGGTGACATCAAGCCCATGGGTTAGTAATGGCGAAGCATCTATAAGAAACCTATCCATTACTAATCCTATAGTTATATGGTAAATAAAGACAGCCAGAATAAAGTCCTTTATTTTAAATAAGACTAAACACAGTTTTCCATTTTATTTAAAAATGACAAGCACAGTTATACTCACCTAATGCCTAATTCCACCAAAGTCCTCGTTCTCCTGTAATAAAACTAAAATAAAAAAAACAACAATATACCATACCTGTCTGTCGTTCTGTCCCACGCCGTAATCCATGTTTGGGCTATTAATAGTTTCAACCTGGATAGTGCCAAGATGCGACCATCCAGGCTGAGAACCACTGGTGAATGAGCTGCTGCAATCGCAGTGTCAGTGACCTCATCGAGGTTACTGATGGTCACTGAGGCTGCGTTCCCAGCAGGGCTGAACTGCAGTGACCTCGATGAGATCCCCACTAGCACCGTGGGAAAAAGTCACTGAGTTTACTGCAGTTCAAGCTCAGTGGCTTCCCGTGAGAATTTATCACCATGATCTACGGGGAAATGGTTGAGGAGTTAAAAGTGGCTGGGACCCTAGGAGGTAGCGACCATGCTATTTTAGAATTTTGTATAACTAGAGGAGGAAGACCTGTGAAGACTCAGACTTCAAGTTTAGATTTCAGAAAGGCAGATTTTAAGGGACTCGGAAAGAGAATCGGAGGGATCAAATGGCTGCATATCCTTAAGGACAAAAATGTCCAGGAAGGATGGGAAATCTTGAAAAATGAGATTCTCAAAGCACAATCGTTAACAATTCCAAAAAGAGAGAATAGGAAGCATTTAAGGAAACCAGGATGGATGAACACAGAACTTAAACACATGCTAAAAGGGAAGAAAGAAATGTTTATCAAATGGAAAGAGGGAGGCATATCTAAAGAAGAATATAATGCTGTCTGCAGAACCTGCAGGGCACAAATCAGATTATCTAAAGCTGGCAATGAATTAAGGCTTGCAAGAGAAGTCAAAAGCAATAAAAAAGAATTTTGGGGATATGTCAAAATAATGAAATGGTAAGAAATGATGTTGAGAAGGCTGAAGAATCCAGGATATCTATAAACAGAAAGATAGTGAGGAAACACTTAGCTAACCTAAATGAATTCAAGTCTCCAGGTCCAGATGAATTACACCCCAGAGTACTGAAGGAGATAGCAGAAGAAATTTTTGAACCACTGTCCATAATTGTTGAAAATTCTTGGAGAACAGCAGAAGTCCCAGAAGACTGGAGAAGTGGAAATGTTGTTCCTGTCTTCAAAAAGGGGAAGAAGGTGGACCCAGGGAACTATAGGCCGGTGAGTCTGACTTCTATACCAGGAAAGATCTTTGAAGGATCTTTGATCCTCCTATGACAGAATCACTGACTGGGTGGATCAGGGAAATGCTGTAGATATAGTACATCTTGACTTCAGCAAAGCATTTGACAAAGTATCTCACACAATCCTTATTGAAAAAATGACTATGTTTGGAATGGACAAGGCAACTGTTAAGTGGATTTATAACTGGCTTAGTGATCGGACCCAAAGTGGTCGTAAATGGCTGCACATCCAGTTGGAAGAATGTCTCAAGTGGGGTACCACGGGGCTCTGTCCTGGGCCCTGTATTGTTCAACATCTTTATCAATTATTTAGATGAAGGAATTGAGGGTAAACTGATTAAATTTGCTGATGACACAAAGCTAGGAGGGATAGCTAATATTAGAGAAGAGAGAGAGAGGATTCAAAAAGATGTACAGTACAGACCAAAAGTTTGGACACACCTTCTCATTTACAGATTTTTCTGTATTTTCATGACTATAAAAATTGTAAATTCACACTGAAAGCATCAAAACTATGAATTAACACGTGGAATTATATACTTAACAAAAAGTGTGTAACAACTGAAATGTCTTTTATATTCTAGATTCTTCAAAGTAGCCACCTTTTGCTTTGATGACTAGGGTTGAGCATTCCGATACCGAAACCCGAGTCCGATACCTGAAATCCAATGTAAGTCTATGGGAACAAAATATCGGAATTTAAAATATTCCGATATTTTGTTCCCATAGACTTACATTGGATTTCAGGTATCGGACTCGGGTTTCGGTATCGGAATGCTCAACCCTATTGATGACTGCTTTGCACACTCTTGGCATTCTCTTGATGAGCTTTAAGAGGTAGTCACCGGAAATGTTTTTCACTTCACGTTGTGCCCTGTCAGGTTTAATAAGTGGGATTTCTGGCCTTATAAATGGGGTTGGGACCATCAGTTGTGTTGTGCAGAAGTCTGGTGGATACACAGCTGATAGTCCTACGGAATAGACTGTTAGAATTTGTATTATGGCAAGAAAAAAGCAGCTAAGTAAAGAAAAACGAGTGGCCGTCATTACTTTAAGAACTGATGGTCAGTCAGTTCGAAATATTGGGAAAACTTTGAAAGTGTCCCCAAGTGCAGTTGCAATAACCATCAAGCGCTACAAAGAAACTGGCTCACATGAGGACCGCCCCAGGAAAGGAAGACCAAGAGTCACCTCTGCTTCTGAGGATAAGTTTATCCAAGTCACCAGCCTCAGAAATCGCAGGTTTACAGCAGCTCAGATTAGAGACCAGGTCAATGCCACACAGAGTTCTAGCAGCAGACACATCTCTACAACAAATGTTAAGAGGAGACTGTGCAGCAGGCCTTCATGGTAAAATAGCTTCTAGGAAACCACTGGTAAGGACAGGAAAAAAGCAGAAAAGACTTGTTTGGGCTAAAGAACACAAGGAATGGTCATTAGACCCGTGGAAATCTGTGCTTTGGTCTGATGAGTCCAAATTTGAGATCTTTGGTTCCAACCACCGTGTCTTTGTGCGATTCAGAAAAGGTGAACGGATGGACTCTACATGGCTGGTTCCCACCGTGAAGCATGGAGGAGGAGGTGTGATGGTGTTGGGGTGCTTTGCTGGTGACACTGTTGTGGATTTATTCAAAATTGAAGGCATACTGAACCAGCATGGCTACCACAGCATCTTGCAGCGGCATGCTATTCCATCCGGTTTGCGTTTAGTTGGACCATCATTTATTTTTCAACAGGACAATGACCCCAAACACACCTCTAGTCTGTGTAAGGGCTATTTGACCAAGAGGGAGAGTGATGGGGTGCTACGCCAGATGACCTGGCCTCCACAGTCACCAGACCTGAACCCAATCCAGATGGTTTGGGGTGAGCTGGACCGCAGAGTGAAGGCAAAAGGGCCAACAAGTGCTAAGCATCTCTGGGAACTCCTTCAAGATTGTTGGAAGACCATTTCCGGTGACTACCCCTTGAAGCTCATCAAGAGAATGCCCAGAGTGTGCAAAGCAGTCATCAAAGCAAAAGGTGGCTACTTTGAAGAACCTAGAATATAAGACATATTTTCAGTTGTTACACACTTTTTTGTTAAGTATATAATTCCACATGTGTTAATTCATAGTTTTGATGCCTTCAGTGTGAATTTACAATTTTCATAGTCATGAAAATACAGAAAAATCTTTAAATGAGAAGGTGTGTCCAAACTTTTGGTCTGTACTGTAAATAAACTGGAGCAGTGGTCAGCAACTAACAGAATGTTTTTTAACGGAAAAATGCAAAGTACTACATCTGGGCAATAAAAATAAAAAAAGCATATACAGAATGGTAGGAATAGGGCTAAGCAACAGCACATGTGAAAAATACTTGGGTATACTAATAGATCACAGACTGAACATGAGTCAAGAGTGTGATGCAGCAGTAAAAAAGGCAAATACAATTCTGGGATGTATTAACAGAAGCATACAGTCTAGATCACGTGAAGTCATTATTGCCCTCTACTCCTCTTTGGTCAGACCTCATCTGGAATACTGTGTCCAGTTTTGGGCACCACATTTTAAAAAAAGACATCAACAAACTGGAGAAAGTTCAGAGAAGAGCCACCAGAATGGTGACCGGTCTGCAAACCATGTCCTATGAGGAACGGTTACAGGATTTGGGAATGTTTAGCTGCAAAAAAGAAGACTGAGAGGAGACTTAATAGCTGTCTACAAATATCTCAAGGGCTGTCACATTGTAGAAGGATCATCTTTATTCTCATTTGCACAAGGAAAGACTAGAAGCAATGGGATGAAACTGAATGGGAGGAGAAACTGATTAGATATTAGAAAAAACTTTTTGACAGGGTGATCAATGAGTGGAACAAAATGCCACGATAAGTGGTGAGTTCTCCTTCAATGGAAGTCTTCACGCAGAGGCTGGACAGACATCTGTCTGGGATGATTTAGTGAATCCTGCTTTGAGCAGGGGGTTGGACCAGATGACCCAGGATGTCCCTTCCGACTCTACCATTCTACGATTCTATGAAAGTCACTGAGCTTGAATTGCAGTGAACTCAGTGACTTTTTCCCACAGTGGTGATGTCACGGAAGTTCAGCCCTGGTGGGATCGCAGCCTCAGTGACCGGAGGTAACCTCGATGACATCACCACTAGCCACTGACGCTGCGCTCGCAGTAGCTCATTCACTAGTGGCTGGACTGTCCCATCTTGGCACCGTCCAGGTTGAAAACTATTAATCCCCCAGACATGGATTACAGCATGGGACAGAACGACAAACAGGTATGGTATATATTTTTTTTGTTTTAGTTTTATTACAGGAGAATAAAGGCTTCGGTGGAATTAGGCATTAGGGGAGTATAACTGTGTTTGTTATTTCTAAATAAAATGGAAAACTGTGTTTTGTTTTATTTCTAATAAAGGACCTCCATCACTCCACTCCACCACCATGTCCTCTCACTACCACCATCAATGCACTCCACCACCATCATGTCCCCTAACTACCACCATCATTCCACCCCACATCCACAATGTCCCCTCACTACCATCACTCCATCCCACCACATCACTTCACTGCCACCATCACTACACCCCACCTCCATTATCTCTTCAATACCACCATCACTACACCTAACCTCCATCATGTCCCGTCACTACCACCATCATTCCACCCCACCGCCATCATGTCTCCTCACTACAACCATCACTTCACACCACCACCATCATGTCCCCTCACTACCACCATCACTCCACCCCAACACCATGTCACCTCACTATCACCATCACGCCCCCTCACTATCACCATCACTCTGCCTCACCTCCATCATATCATCTCACTTCCATCACTGCACTCCACCACCATGTCCCCTCACTACCACTATCATTCCACCCCACATCCAAAATGTCCCCTCACTACCATTACTCCATCTCACCATCATGTCACTTCACTGCACCCCACCTCCATCATGTCTCCCCAATACCACTGTAACGATCAGCACGCACGGAGGCCCGGGGGACACGGATTAATCCCACTGCTGCCACCAGCTGTGATGATCAGCAGGGATTTATGTATATCCCACTTTGCAGTTCCGCTTTGGAACTCGCAGCTCTCCGGCTCCCCCTTTACCCTCAGGTCCATCAGGGAACTGCACCTAGGATAGTTAGTCCCTGGACGGGCTGCTTGGACATGTACTGGCTATTAGGCACGCTGCAGTGAGGGGATTATAACTAATCCAAGCAGCAGCCAGGCAATACACTTATAAAACTGGCTCCGTCACTGCCAGCTATACCCGACGCCCAGCACACACTCGCTGCCACCAGCCTCTAGTTCTAGAATGTAGGGCAGAGGCCACTCCAATTTAGTAGCGTAATTCACTTCAGGCATGTGCAAATTTGTTATAGAGCATAGAGACAAACTAGTAAATTTATATTTTACTCCAAAAAGAGAGGCAGTGTTTACAGAAGGTATAAAAAGATTTTACAAAGTGAGACAATTAAAATATGTGCAACACAGTTACAAAGAAAAGGGGGTTAAGAAAAGAAATCAACTCACGTATTGCTTACATCATCTTAGGCAAAACCATGCTGGGGGAGGAGCCAGACATCACAATGCAAGGAGGGGTCTTGTTATGGCAGTTCCCCAGGCCAAGAGAGAGAGGCTGGGCTGGGGAACGTCACTTATACCTCTGGGCTTGTGACCTCACTAAAGGGGCGTTTACTGGCCCCCTCCCCAGCTCAGGATTACAGATTTGGTTCTTATAAACTTATAACAATCATAACTTGGCTTGAAAACCTGGCAGAACCATCATTCATCTTAGTTTGAAATTAGCTCTCCAATGGTTCCAAACTCGGATTAGCTATTCCACTCTGTTGAGGAGGAATCCATTTCTCAGATTCTGTCGGTGCTAGCGACTACCAAGAGGCGCTGAAACGATGCTCAATCGCAGCTCGTTCCAACTATGTACATTTCATTTTTCTGTCAATCTCGCATTGCATTACGTCCGAATGAATAAATTCTCATTATATATTATGGGACAGTCCCGCATGGTCTGAAGACAATGACATTCCTGAGGTGGGGCGAGAGGAAGGAGTGAGTTGTAGTTTCAGGTTACAGGCAGTGAGTTAAAGAAATTAGCAGGCTGGGAAGGGGAAGGAGGGGGGTCGCTTGCCTCTGTGTAGTTGAAAGTTCTAGAAAAAGTGTAAGGAATGGAACTCATATTCCAGATTATCGTGACACCTCCCCCTCTTAGAGTGTGCTAAGGAGGCATGACCTGTCGGTAATCCGCCATGCGCACCTCAGCGGGTTCGCCCCGGCGGGAAAATCCATTCGCATTTCCATGCTCGCTGCCCTTTTGTGTTGTACGGTAAAGTCGTACTGCTGGAGGGCAAGGCTCCAGCGTAGCAAGCTTCCATTGGTTCCGGACACTGTGTGCAGCCAGCTCAGAGGTTTGTGGTCGGTTACCACCGTGAAGGTGCGCCCGTACAGGTAGGGCTGCAAATTTTGCAGTGCCCAGACCATGGCCAGGCACTCCTTCTCGATGGTGGAGTATGCCACTTCCCTCAGCAGAAGTTTCCGGCTCAGGTACAACACGGGTGCTCTTGGTTCCCCAAGTAGACTGGCTGGGTACAGCACCGAGGCCAAATCATAGAATCATAGAATGGTAGAGTTGGAAGGGACCTCCTGGGCCATCTGGTCCAACCCCTGCTCAAAGCAGGATTCTCTAAATCATCCCAGACAGATGTCTGTCCAGCCTCTGTTTGAAGACTTCCATTGAAGGAGAATTTACCACCTCTCGTGGCAGCCTGTTCCACTCCTTGATCACCCTAACTGTCAAAAAGTTTTTTCTAATATCTAATCTGTGTCTCCTCCCATTCAGTTTCATCCCATTGCTTCTAGTCTTTCCTTGTGCAAATGAGAATAAAGATGATCCTTCTACAATGTGACAGCCCTTGAGATATTTGTAGACAGCTATTAAGTCTCCTCTCAGTCTTCTTTTTTGCAAGCTAAACATTCCCAAATCCTGCAACCGTTCCTCATAGGACATGGTTTGCAGACCGGTCACCATTCTGGTGGCTCTTCTCTGAACTTGCTCCAGTTTGTTGATGTCTTTTTTAAAATGTGGTGCCCAAAACTGGACACAGTATTCCAGATGAGGTCTGACCAAAGAGGAGTAGAGGGCAATAATGACCTCACGTGATCTAGACTGTATGCTTCTGTTGATACATCCTAGAATTGTATTTGCCTTTTTTGCTGCTGCATCACACTGTTGACTCATGTTCAGTCTGTGATCAATTAGTATACCCAAGTCTTTTTCACATGTGCTGTTACTTAGCCCTATTCCTCCCATTTTGTATATGCTTTTTTCATTTTTATTGCCCAGATGTAGTACTTTGCATTTTTCCCTGTTAAAAACCATTCTGTTAGTTGCTGCCCACTGCTCCAGTTTATTTATATCTTTTTGAATCCTCTCTCTCTCTTCTCTAGTATTAGCTACCCCTCCTAGCTTTGTGTCATCAGCAAATTTGATCAGTTTACCCTCAATTCCTTCATCTAAATCATTGATAAAGATGTTGAACAATACAGGGCCCAAAACAGAGCCTTGTGGTACCCCACTTGAGACATTCTTCCAACTGGATGTGCAGCCATTTACGACCACTCTTTGAGTCCGATCACTAAGCCAGTTATGAATCCACCTAACAGTTGCCTTGTCCATTCCATACTTAGTCATTTTTTCAATAAGGATTGTGTGAGATACTTTGTCAAATGCTTTGCTGAAGTCAAGATATACTATATCTACAGCATTTCCCTGATCCACCCAGTCAGTGATTCTGTCATAGAAGGAAATTAAGTTAGTCTGACATGACTTATTAGTTACAAACCCATGCTGACTCTGTTTAATCACTTCATTCTTATGCAGGTACTTACATACATGTTCTTTAATAATTTGTTCAAAGATCTTTCCTGGTATAGAAGTCAGACTCACCGGCCTGTAGTTCCCTGGGTCCACCTTCTTCCCCTTTTTGAAGATAGGAACAACATTTGCTCTTCTCCAGTCTTCTGGGACTTCACCTGTTCTCCAAGAATTTTCAAAGATTATGGACAGTGGTTCAAGAATTTCTTCTGCTATCTCCTTCAGTATTCTGGGTGTAATTCATCTGGGCCTGGAGACTTGAATTCATTTAGGTTAGCTAAGTGTTTCCTCACTGTCTTTCTGTTTATAGATATCCTGGATTCTTCTATTCCTTTAATAGGACAGTGAAGATCAGTTGATGTTACATTTCCTTTCTGAGAGAAAACAGATGCAAAATAGGAATTTAAAAGTTCAGCCTTCTCAACATCCTTTCTTACCATTTCATCATTTTCATCCTGTAAAAATCCTATAGCATCTTTGACTTTTCTTTTACTTTTGATGTATTCCCAAAATCCTTTTTTGTTGCTTTTGACATCTCTTGCAAGCCTTAATTCATTGTCAGCTTTAGATAATCTGATTTGTGCCCTGCAGGTTCTGCAGATGGCATTATATTATTCTTTAGATATGCCTCCCTCTTTCCATTTGATAAACATTTCTTTCTTCCTTTTTAGCATGTGTTTAAGTTCTGTGTTCATCCATCCTGGTTTCCTTAAATGCTTCCCATTCTTCCCTCTTTTTGGAATTGTTGACAATTGTGCTTTGAGAATCTCATTTTTCAAGATGTCCCATCCTTCCTGGACATTTTTGTCCTTAAGGATATCCTGCCATTGGATCCCTCCAATTCTCTTTCTGAGTCCCTTAAAATCTGCCTTTCTGAAATCTAATCTTGACGTCTGAGTCTTCACAGGTCTTCCTCCTCTTGTTATCCAAAATTCTAAAATAGCATGGTCACTACCTCCTAGAGTCCCAGCCACTCTTACCTCCTCCACCATTTCCTCCCTGTTTATAAGGATTAGATCCAAGGTAGCAGATCCCCTTGTTTTCTCCATTACCTTTTGAAAGATAAAGTTGTCAGCAAGAGAGGATAAGAATTTCCTTGACCTGTTAGTTTTGCCTGAGAGCGATTCCCAACAAATGTCTGGATAGTTGAAATCTCCCATGACCACTATGTCATATTTTTTGGAGAACTTGGCCATTTGATGCATAAAGAGTTCATCCATATCTTCAGCTTGCATAGGTGGCCTGTAGTAAATGCCTACAATGGTGTCCTTTCCATTGTTCTGTCCTTGTATTCTTACCCAAACAGTTTCTACAGAACTACCAGTCTCTGAAGCATCAATCTCTGTGCAAATATACGCTTTTCTAACATACAATGCAACACCTCCTCCTCGTTTATCAAGTCTGTTTCTTGCAAATAAGTTGTATCCTTCTAGCCTTGTATTCCAATCATGTGTATCGTCCCACCAAGTTTCAGTGATTCCAATGACATCATACTTCTTCTCCTGCGTTAGTAGTTCCAATTCTCCTTGTTTGTTGCCCATGCTTTGTGCATTTGTATAAAAACATTTTAGTTTGTGATTGGTTTCTCTTCCTCCAATATTTTTATTATTTAGATTGTTTTGTCTTCGTTCTTCCTTTCCACTTCTAATAGCCGAGTTCTCAATAGCATTTGTCAGGTGTATGGCTTTTTCTGGCGTTTTGCTTCCCTTCCCACATTGTTCTAGTTTAAAGCTCTCCTGATGAGTGTAGCAAGGCGACTTCCAAATACATTTTTTCCAGTCTTCGTAAGGTGCACCCCATCTCTAGCAAGTAGTCCATCGTATAGGTAATTCACTCCGTGATCCAGAAATCCAAATCCTTGCTGACGGCACCATCGACGTAGCCAGTTGTTCACCTGCAGAATCTTATTCCACCTCCTTGTTCCATGGCCATCCACTGGGAGGATGGAAGAGAAGACCACCTGCGCACCCAGTTCTTTCACTTTCTTGCCTAAGTTTTCAAAGTCACTGCAGATGGTTTCCAGGTCACTTCTTGTGGTGTCATTTGTCCCCACATGTATTAGGAGGAATGGGTAGTCATCTTTAGGTCTGAAGAGTCCTGATATCCTGTCAGACACATCTTTAATTTTTGCACCTGGAAGACAGCACATTTCTCTTGAGGTTATATCCGGTCTGCAGATAGCAGCCTCTGTTCCTCTCAACAGGGAATCCCCCACGACCACAACTCTCCGTTTCTTCTTCACAACATTTTTCTTTCTCCATTCAGGAGGACTCTGAGGGCTTACAAGGTTGCTCTTTGTGGGCAAAGTCTTATCCTGATGTATTTCTTCTTCATTCTCCTGTGTGAGAGCCTGGTACTGGTTCCTGAGCAGTATGGGTGCTGACTGCCTCACGATTCTCCTGCTTCTTTGGGTCACATGCTTCCATTCCTCTGCTTCTTCAGGTGCTCTTCGAATTTCTTCTCTTTCTGCACCATGAAGAGATAATTCTGCTCTGTCTAAGAACTCTTCATCTTCCTTAATGATCTTCAATGTAGATAACCTCTCTTCCAGATTCCGCAACTTTTCCTCCAACATGGACACAAGCTTGCATTTGTGGCATGTGAAATTTGGCTTTTCCACTGGTAAATCTGTGAACATGTAGCAAGAAATGCAACTCACCACATGGCTCCTGGCCTCTTCCATGCTCTTATTGTTAAAGAGATATCACAGCGGTGAAAAAATTACCAAACTCGCTGGCGTCGGTCTGTACCTGGAATGGCAGACTGCTGTCGACTGCTTTCAACACTGGAGAGCTGCACAGGGCTGTCTTCAAAGCTCGGAAGGCCACTTCACAGTCGACTGGAGTAGCCTCTGCTTGGTGAGGTCCGTCAAGGGTTTTGCAAGGGTGCTATAGTCGTGTACGAACCGCCGTACCCTGCAGTGCCCAAGAAGGACATCACCTGTTTTTTGGTCCTGGGTGCTATAGTCCTGGGGTGCTATAGTTCTGTACGAACCGCCGTACCCTGCAGTGCCCAAGAAGGACATCACCTGTTTTTTGGTCCTGGGGGTGAGCCAGGACACGATCACGTCCACTTTCTCAGGCTCTGGACTCATGGAACTCCCCGCCTACCCGGTGCCCCAGGTAGTGGACCTTGGTCATGCCCATCTGGCACTTTCCCGGCTTGATGGTCAGACCTGCCTGATGAAGACGCTTGAGCACCTCCTGGAGATGCTAAAGGTGTTCCTCCCAGGTGAAACTGAAGACGGCAATGTCGTCCAGTTATGCCATGGCGTACTTCTCCAGTCCCTGAAGCAGGTGGTTGACCATCCACTAGAAAGGGGCAGGAGCATTTTTCATGCCGAAGGGCATGACCGCGGACTCATACAGTCCAAACAGGGTGATAAAGGCGGATCTCTCCTGTGCCTCAGGGCTCGGGAATTTGCCAGTATCCCTGACTCAAATCCATGATGGATATGTATTTTGCGTTCGCCAACCGCTCAAGCAGATCCTCGATGCGAGGCATCGGGTGTGCATCAGAGGTGATGGCGTTGAGCCCTCTGTAGTTCACACAGAACTGGGTGGTCCGATCCTTTTTGGGCACGAGAACTACAGGTGAGGCCCATGTGCTCTTGGACCATTGAATCACCCCCAGCCGTAACATCTCATCGATCTCTTGGCGCATAACCTGCTGCACCTCCTCAGAGATCCGATAAGGTGTTTGCCGAAGTGGGGCATGATTCCTGGTGTCTACCTCGTGGACCGCTAACTTCATTCTCCCAGGTCGGTTGGAGAACACGGCCCGGAAGGGTTCCAGTGTGGTCAACAACTGCGACCGCTGGGGTACGGTTAACAAGTCGCTTACCACCATGTTCTCGATGGACCCATCGGACTTGGCTTGGGCCAGCATGTCCAGGAGAGGTTCTTCCTCCCCGTCATCATGCAGGTTGCAGACTGGTAGGACACAGGCTTCACGTTCGTGATGAGCCTTCATCATGTTGACGTGAAAGGCCTTGCGCCTACCACGAGCATGGTCAAGCGTGACCACATAGGTGACTGAGTTGAGCTGTTGGTGGACGATGTATGGGCCAGGCTGCCTGAAGATTATCCTTTGGTACAGGGACCAGCACCCACACTTTTTGACCCACCTGGTAGGTCGGCTTCCTGGCGCTCTGGTCGTACCAGTGCTTCTGGTCAGCCTGAGCCTGCGTCATGTCGTCATGCACCAACTGCATCAAGGTCTGCATCTTGTCACGGAAGCGCATGACATAATCCACTATGGACACTTCAGAAGGGTTCGGCTCATCTTCCCAAGATTCTCTTACCAACCCAAGGGGCCCCCGGACTTGCCTGCCATATAGGAGCTCGAAGGGGGAGAACCCCGTTGAGGCCTGCGGAACTTCTCTGTAAGCGAATAGCAGGTGTGGGAGGTACCGCTCCCAGTCACGCCCTTGGGTATCAACCAGCATGCAGAGCATCTGTTTGAGGGTACAGTTGAAGCACTCACACAAGCCATTGGTCTGTGGGTGATAAACACTCGATACCAGACGCTTCACCTGCATTCTCTTACAGATTGCCTCCATTAGGCGAGACATGAATTGGGTCCCTTGATCGGTAAGCATCTCCCTGGGAAATCCTACTCGTGAAAAGATGGTCACCAGTGCATCCGCCACATTATCTGCCCTAGTTGAGGACAGAGCTACTGCCTCTGGGTACCGGGTAGCATAGTCTACCACAGTAAGGATGTATTGCTTTCCAGAGCAGCTGGGGACGGCCAGCAGATGCCCACAATGTCCACCTTGATTGTCTGGAAAGGCTCCTCTATCACTGGCAACGTGATCAGGGGAGCCTTAGAGCAGGCGCCGCCTTCTCCACTCTTTGACAGGTGACACAGGAGTGGCAGTAGTTGGTCATATCTGTCCCCATCTTGGGCCAATAAAAGTGTTGAGCCAGCCGGGCCTTAGTTTTGCTGATCCCCAAGTGTCCAGCGAGTGGGATCTCATGGGCAATCGGCAACAACTCACCCCTGAACTGATAGGAAACGACCAGCTGTCTTTCCCTCAACCACTCCTTTTGGGAGTCTCCGGGTACTGTCTCACGGTACAACCTTCCTCGTTCCCAGAACACCCTCTCCTTATCAGTCACGGAGGTGGGCGTCTCAGCGAGGTGTCTCAATTTCGCAGGCTCGCATCTGAGTGCAGAGCTGCCTGGAACTCCTGGCTGGAGGCAGCATGAAGTGACGTCAGGGTTTCATCCTCACTGGGACCCTCTGGAACCTGCTTTGGGTTCACCTCTGGTTCAGTCTCTCCTTTAGAAGAGGAGTGTACAGAAAACAGGGCGTTACTTGCGATCCGGGCACTCTGACTGCGGGTGACTTCGGCTACGTATGCTGTCTCCCCGGGGATTTCTACAGACCCATCAGCCTGCGCTGCTATGGAAGTTACCTCCCCATCCACCCCCAACACTTCAGGGGCAGGGCTACTTATGGGCCAGTTACCTTCCTTGGTGGCACTGGTCAGTGGCATGGCATCACCTTCCTCATGGTTTCCATGCACCTCCCCATTTCCTGTAGCACCGACGCTTGCCCCTGCTGGGGGTCCCTCAGCCGTCTCACTCCGCAGAGCGACGGGGTAGAGCAGTCCTGTAAATTCGGAAAAAGAAAACGTCCAGCTCCAGGAATAAAATACAAAAATTTATTGAGCAAGAATAAAAATTGACATGGCTGCTATAATCGTCTCAGCGGTGAGTTACTCCAGAAACCACCGCATAGTGACTGCCCAAAGAGGTCTGGATGCGCTTCGAGCACCAAATGCACTGGGGTTGGTTGCAGGCTTTCCCCCTCTCTAGCTGGCTTCTGCCCCTCTGGTTTCCGGTTGGCCTCATAGGTGTCAGCGACTTGAGCTGCTTTGAACGCTTCCTTTGGCTCTCGTCCAGCACAAACTGTCTCAGCTGGGTAAAGATGCTGGAACTGGTCCTTGATCATCAGGTCCTTCAGCTGCTCAAAAGTGGTCGTTGACTGTCCTTGGATCCACTGTTCAAAGTGGGTCCTGAGTCCATGCACCACATCACTGTAACTGTCATGTGGGCCACGTTGGAGGTTCCAGAACTTCTTGTGGTATACCTCAGGTGTTAGCCGGTATGTGGTAATCAGGGAATGCTGATGGCCTCATAATTTCCATCTTGTTCTGCAGGGAGGGAAGTAAACGCCTCCAGAGCTTTTCCCTTTAGCCCGGGGGTCAAGTACCTGGCCCATTGGTTCTCAGGCAGCTAGTACTGTCTGCAGGCTTTCTCAAAGGCCCGCAGAAAAGTGTCCAAGTCCCTGTCCTTTTCCATCACGGGAAAGTGCTCTGGCCGCGGCTTCGGACTCTGAGCGCTGCTGGGTTCACTGCTCCGGGCTGTGGAGGGTATCCACCCCTGCCGGAGCATTTCCAGTTCATGGTCTCTCTGAGGTTGGCGCTCGGCCTCTCGCTGCTCGGCCTCTCGCTGAGCTGCTCTCTCTTGAGCTTGTTGGATCAGTTGCAGACGTCTGTCACGATCTTCGGAAGGGAGTTGGTCCAAGGCCGCTTGCAGGTAGGGGTCCAGTCTGCCCTGGGTGCCAGTGGGGCCAGCATTCAGTAGTTGGGCCTCTGCTGCAGCACCACCTCTGCTTGGGCCGGTGTTGTGAATGGACTTGAAATGAGTTCTGAGCAGAGGCTCCCTCTGGTGGTTACAAGCGGTACTGGACTGTCCAGTGAAGATTGTGAGGAGTGGGAATCAGGTGTTACTGACTGGTCTTATATAAGGGAGTCGCCTTCCCATCAGGGTTGCCGGTGATCAATTGTTCTGGTCTCAATCCTTGAGTCCTGTTTCCTTTGTAGCCTGCTGTGTCGTGTCTGCATCTCCTGCTAACAGATAAGACATTTTCTTCTTTTTGTTTTTGTGCTTGATTTTTGCATTTTGTCCTGCACTTCTGTGGGGGCCTTCAGGGTCCCCTCCGGGGGCTTTTGCCCTCTCAGTTTAGTTCAGCCACTGATGTTTGTACTTTTGCTTTTTCCAGTTTTTTCAGTGGCTGCTGTTTTGATTTTGTTACACCAGAGAACTAATTTAGGTGGTAGAGGTCGTGTGATCTCAGGTGATTTTGAAATTAGTAGAGTTGGTGCTTTTCAGGGTTTTTTTGGGATTGCAGTAAGTGCCCTTCCTATCCTTTTCTATTTAGGTAGTTTGGGCCCCAACGTTTGCTCATACTATTTTCTGTCTGTGTCAGTATTTCATCTTGTCTAACCGCCATTACATGTTTGGGGGCTTTCTATGTTCTTTGGGGATCTGCTCCGGGGCAGATAGCTTTCCTCTTTCTATCTTTAGGTGTAGTTAGTTTCTCAGGCTGTGACGAGGCGTCTAGGACCAACGTAGGAACGCTCCACGGCTGCCTCTAGTTGTGGTGGTTAGTCAGGGTACTGCAATCTCATAGATTCCAACTTCTCTGGTGTATTGCCTTTTTTACCTGCACTCCTCAGCTACCGAAACATAACAGTATCACCGGCCAAAAAATTTAAAATTGTATGGTACTCACAGAAGGGAAAAAATATTGTTAAAGAAAAAAGGTTGTCAGAGTTGTCAGAGATATTTTTCTGTTTGTTGCATTATTTTTTCCCTCTGTATCTCTGGGTGCTGGGGAGGATTTTTTTTTTCTCTCAATGGAGTTTGCACAGTTGTCTGGCCGTGTGGATCAGCTTGCCACTGAGGTTCGGAGTATTGCTGCCTATCTTGCTAGGTTGCCTGTTGTGGAACCTAGGATTCCCATGCCAGATTTGTTTTTAGGGGATCGAGCTAAGTTTCAGAATTTCAAAAATAATTGTAAATTGTTTTTTTGCCTTAAAATCTAAGTCCTCAGGGAACGCAGCGCAGCAGGTTCAAATTGTCATCTCTCTCCTGCGCGGCGATCCTCAGGATTGGGCTTTTTCCCTGACACCTGGAGATCCTGTTTTGAGTGATGTTGATGCATTTTTTCAGGCTTTGGGGTTATTGTACGATGAGCCTAATGTCACTGATCAAGCTGAAAAAGCCTTGTTGGCATTAAATCAGGGTCTTGATGACGCTGAGTTATACTGTCAGAGATTCCGTAGGTGGGCAGTCCTGACCAAGTGGAATGACGACGCTTTGACGGCCCTTTTTCGGAAGGGTCTGTCAGATAATGTAAAGGATGTTATGGTGGGATTCTCTGTCCCCTCTGGTCTCAATGATTCTATGTCATTAGCGATTCAAATTGACAGACGTTTGCGTGAGCGGAGAAGTATGCGTGGAATGGTGTTGCCTTGTGAACCTGCTTCTGAACCCATGCAGTGTGATAGAGTGGTGTCTGGGGCACAGCGTCATGAGTTTCGAAAGCGCAATGGGTTATGTTTCTACTGTGGTGATGCCTCTCATGCTATTTCAGTCTGCCCTAAGCGGGGAAGACGTTTTGCACGCTCAGTTGTCTTGGGTAGTGTTCAGACTAAGTTTTTATTAACTGTCACTCTGATATGCTCTCTGTCCTCATTTTCTGCTCAGGCTTTCGTTGATTCTGGAGCAGCTATTAACCTGATGGATTATGATTTTGCTAAACGTTCTGGGTTTCCCTTGATACCCCTACAGAAGTCTATTCCCCTACTGGGGATCGATTCTACCCCTTTGGCTGAGAATAAACCTCAGTTCTCTACTCAGGTGATAATGAGGGTTGATTGATTGATTATTTTCTGATGTGTTTAGCGAAAGTAAATCTGCATCTCTTGCCTCCCCATAGGAGCTATGACTGCGCTATTGAATTAGTGCCTGGTAGTAAATTCCCTAAAGGTCGCCTTTTTAACTTGTCTGTACATGAACATGACGCTATGCGGTCTTATATCAAGGAATCATTGGAGAAGGGTCATATCAGACCATCCTCTTCACCCTTAGGTGCCGGTTTTTTCTTTGTGGCCAAAAAGGATGGTTCATTAAGGCCATGTATTGATTATCGTCTTTTGAACAATATTACTGTGAAATATCAATATCCGTTACCCTTGATCTCTGATCTGTTTTCCAGGGTGAAAAACGCTACTTGGTTTACCAAGCTTGACCTCAGGGGGCATATAACCTTATTCGCATTAAGCACGGGGATGAATGGAAGACGGCATTTAATACCCCTGAAGGGCATTTTGAGTACCTTGTGATGCCCTTTGGGCTCACTAATGCTCCTTCTGTCTTCCAGTCCTTCATGAATGACATTTTCAGGGATTTTGTGGATAAATTTCTGATTGTTTATTTGGATGATATCTTGATTTTTTCCAATGACTGGGACTCTCATGTAAAACATGTTCGGACTGTGTTCCAGATTTTGAGAGAGAATGCTCTGTATGTGAAGGGATCAAAGTGTCTTTTTGGCATTCAGAGGATCTCATTTCTGGGTTTCATTTTGTCCCCATCTGTTATTGAAATGGACCCGGTCAAAGTTCAGGCTATCTGTGATTGGGTCCAACCTACTTCTTTAAAGGCTCTTCAAAGATTCTTGGGTTTTGCCAATTTTTATCGTAAATTTATTGGTAATTTCTCTGTTATTGTTAAACCATTAACTGATTTGACCAAGAAGGGTTCTGATGTGGTGAATTGGCCTCCTGAGGCAGTCTCTGCATTTCAGGAACTTAAGCAGAGATTCACTTCTGCTCCTGTTCTACGGCAGCCTGATGTTTCTCTTCCATTTCAGGTGGAGGTTGATGCCTCTGAAATTGGGGCAGGTGCCGTTTTGTTCCAAAGAGATCCAGAGACCTCTAAAAGTAACCCTTGTGCCTTTTTCTCTCGAAAATTTTCTCCCACTGAACGTAATTATGACGTGGGTAATCGGGAGTTGTTAGCCATGAAGTGGGCTTTTGAAGAGTGGAGACATTGGCTGGAGGGAGCCAAACATCAGGTGGTGGTCCTTACTGACCATAAGAATCTAGTTTATCTGGAATCTGCCAAGCGACTTAATCCTAGACAGGCCAGGTGGGCCTTGTTTTTCACACGTTTTAATTTTGTGGTTTCATTTCTTCCTGGCACTAAAGATGTTAAGGCTGATGCCCTCTCGAGGAGTTTCCTGGCGGACTCTCCTGAGTTATCTGATCCTTCTGTTATTTTGAAAGAGGGTGTAGTTCTTTCCGCCATCTCGCCCAATTTGAGACTGGCTCTGGAGGGTGCCAGGAGGATAAGCCCGAGCGCTGCCCTGTTGGGAAATTGTTTGTCCCGGACCAGTGGAAAAAGAGTGTAATGTCTGAGATTCATTGTTCCGCGTTGGCCGGTCATCCCGGAATTTTTGGTACCAGAGACTTGGTTAGTCGGTCCTTTTGGTGGCCTACCTTGTCTCGTGATGTCAGGGAATTTGTGCAGTCCTGCGGGACTTGCTCTCGCTCCAAGCCTTGCTCTCGTTCTAGTGGTTTGTTGATGCCATTACCGGTGCCCAAGAGACCATGGACCCATATCCTATGGATTTCATTTCCGACCTCCCTGTTTCTCAGAGAATGACCGTCATCTGGGTGATTTGCGATAGGTTTTCCAAGATGATACATCTTGTGCCATTGCCTAAGTTGCCTTCCTCCTCTGAATTGGTGCCTTTGTTCCTTCAGCACGTGGTTCGTTTACACGGCATTCCTGAGAACATTGTGTCTGACAGAGGAGTCCAGTTTGTTTCCAGATTTTGGAGGACCTTTTGTTCTAAACTTGGTGTTCAATTGTCTTTCTCCTCGCGTTTCATCCTCAGACCAATGGTCAAACTGAGAGAACAAACCAGACATTGGAGACTTATCTAAGATGCTTTGTGTCTGCTGATCAGGATGACTGGGTCTCTTTTTTGCCTTTGGCTGAGTTTGCTCTTAATAATAGGGCTAGCTCTGCCACTTTGATGTCTCCATTTTTCTGTAATTCTGGGTTTCACCCTCGATTTTCTTCAGGACAGACGGAAGCTTCTGTCTGTCCAGGTGTTGACTCTGTTGTGGAGCGTATGCAACAGATTTGGGACCAGGTAGTGGAGAGGTTGTCCCTCTCTCAGGAGAGGGCCCAGCGGTTTGCTAACCGGCATAGGACTGATGGTCCTCGGTTTAAAGTGGGGGACTTGGTCTGGTTGTCCTCAAAAATATTCCTATGAGAGTGCATCTCCTAAATTTAAGCCTAGGTTCATTGGACCTTATAAATCATGGAGATTTTAATCCTGTTTCTTTTCGTTTGCTTCTTCCAGGGACATTTAAGATCCATAACGTGTTCCACAAGTCCTTGTTGAAGAGGTTTGTTGAGCCAGTGGTTCCTACTGCTTGCCTCCTGACCCTGTTTGGTTGAGGGCAATATGGAGTTATGTGGTTGAGAAAATATTGAATTCTCGTTTTTCTAGACGGAAACTCCAGTATTTGGTTAAGTGGAGAGGTTATGGTCAGGAAGACAATTCTTGGGTGTTTGCTTCGGACATCCATGCTAGGAGACTCATCCGTGCGTATCATAGAACTCATCCTGACCGACCTGGTTGCTCAATAAGGGTTCGGTGACCCCTCCTCAAGGGGGGGGTACTGTTGTGAATGGACTTGAATGAGTTCTGAGCAGAGGCTCCCTCTGGTGGTTACAAGCGGTATGACTGTCCAGTAGATGGAGGGTGGGAATCAGGTGTTACTGATTGGTCTTATTAAGGGAATCCCTTCCCATCAGGGTTGCCGGTGATCAATTGTTCTGGTCTCAATCCTTGATCCTGTTTCCTTTGTAGCCTGCTGTGTCGTGTCTGCATCTCCTGCTAACAGATAAGACATTTCTTTTTTGTTTTTGTGCTTATTTTTGCATTTTGTCCTGCACTTCTGTGGGGGCCTTCAGGGTCCCCTCTGGGGGCTTTTGCCCTCTCAGTTTAGTGCAGCCACTGATGTTTTGTACTTTTGCTTTTTCAGTTTTTTCAGTGGCTGCTGTTTGATTTTGTTACACCAGAGAACTAATTTAGGTGGTAGAGGTCGTGTGATCTCAGGTGATTTTGAAATTAGTAGAGTTGGTGCTTTTTCAGGGTTTTTTGGGATTGCAGTAAGTGCCCTTCCTATCCTTTTCTATTTAGGTAGTTTGGGCCCCAACGTTTGCTCATACTATTTTCTGTCTGTGTCAGTATTTCATCTTGTCTAACCGCCATTACATGTTTGGGGACTTTCTATGTTCTTTGGGGATCTGCTCCGGGGCAGATAGCTTTCCTCTTTCTATCTTTAGGTGTAGTTAGTTTCTCAGGCTGTGACGAGGCGTCTAGGACCAACGTAGGAACGCTCCACGGCTGCCTCTAGTTGTGGTGGTTAGTCAGGGTACTGCAATCTCATAGATTCCAACTTCTCTGGTGTATTGCCTTTTTTACCTGCACTCCTCAGCTACCGAAACAGAACAAGCGGCTCCTGCGCCTGCGCGCTCCAGCATTGTTCCCTGCACCAGGCCATGACAGTTGACCTTTGCTTTGGTCTGGAAATCTGCCTCCTCACAATGGCGACAAGTTTTCTCTGTACACCAATTTACCATCCTCCGTCGTAGCCATGGTTCCAAATAAAGATAGATAGAAAAACAAGGAAAGGGAGGGTAATCGCAAATGCACACTTATTGTCTCAGAACTAATAAACACTGGTTCGTTCTCCAACTTTGCTGCAGGGTCCTCGGAAAATGTGCAAGTCTTAGTGAAGGAACTGATTGCTCGACCATATCACTAATGCTCTATAATCCACCGCTCTGCATCACTTAATGAACGGCACACGACGCGAGAAATCGCGGTTTTGCACCGCTGCCATGATGTAACGAACGGCAACAGAGGCCGGGGAATCACGGATGATCCCCTGCTGCCACCAATAGTCAGAAGCATGGATTTATGTAATCCCACTTGTAGTCCGCTTGGAACTCGCAGTCTCTGGCGCCCTTACCCTTAGTCGTCAGGGAACTGCACCTAGGATAATTAGTCCCACAAGGGCCTTGGATGTATACTGCTATTAGCATGCTGCAGTGAGTGGATTATAATATGTAGCCACAGGCAATCACTTATAACCTGTCTCCGTCACTGCCAGCTATACTCCATGCCCAGCACACATACGCTGCCACTAGCCTCTGGTTTAGAATGTGGCAGAGCCCCAATTTAGTACATAGTTCACTCAGACCACTGCAAATTCGTTTAGAGCATAAAGACGAAATAATTTATATTTCTTACTCAAAAGATAGCAAGTTACCAGGTATAAAAGTTTTACAAGTGAGACAACTAAATATGTTACAATGCATTCAAATACAAGGGTTAAGAAAAGAAATAAACTCACGTATTGCGTATCATCTTAGCAAACCATGCTGGTGCAGCCTACATCTATTCATGATAAGGTTTGTGAAAAGCCCCAGGCAGCAACTAACTGGGGGGGCTTGTTGCAGAATTAAGTCTGCTTGGACATCACTAAAGGGCTGCTTGTAACAGTCCTCCCCCTGCTCTCACGGTTACAATCTGGCTAAAAAAAAACATTTTAGATAATCACAGATTTATAGAACGCACATAGTATCCTTTTCAGCATGTCGCTGTCTTATCCCACAAGCTCTGAACTGTTTTCACACCATTCAGAGAAACCCAGTTTCTCTAGTTTGTTGCGCTGGAACCGTGAAAAACATGGCTATGAAGCTTAGTCGACGCATTTCGCAGAACTGTAACTTTCGTATTTTTATCATAAACTCGCAGCATTTATATAATCATTTGGTCATAAAACTCGCAGCGTTTTATGACCAAATGATTAGATTCCCATTATTGTCTATGAGAGGGGCTGCACATGTTGGAGACAGAGACCCCCTGCTGGGAGGCGAGAAGCCAGTGACTAGTAATTCAGGTTACACTGGTCGTGTGTGAGCTGTGGAGGGGAAAAACATGGGGGTGAGTGGCTGCAGGCTCAGGTTACAGGCTGCCAGTGAGCCGAAATTTGCAGGCAAAGGGAGAACAGGGGGGGTCCAGCTCGCACACTGACATAGCAGAGTCCAGTCTGTGAATAGAAGATTCTGCAATATGATAATCAGGGGCATCTTACGTCATATTTTACATTATTGTTACACCTGGTCAAAAGCCACTTTCCCGAGGGAGGGGGAAAGAGTGGGATAGAATTACACACAGGCAGGGGGATGTTGGTGAGCTGTGCCTGCACTGCAAAAACGTAATGGGGAGGGGCATCACGAGCTCTGGAAGTGTACATAGAATTTTAGGACTTATTCATATTTCCTGACTCCCTCCCCTTTTGGACTGCGCTACGGAGGCAGGACCTCTCGGTAATCCTCCAGACACACCTCTGCGGGCTCACCCTGCTGGGATAACCCGTCAGCGTTGCCATGCTCACTGCCCTATTTTGTGTTTAATGGTAAAGTCGTACTGCTGGAGGGTAAGGCTCCAGCGTAGCAGCCTTCCGTTGGTACCAGACAAGGATTGCAGCCAACTCAAGGGGTTGTGGTCGGTCACCATGGTGAAGGTAGGGCTGCAAACGTTGCAGGGCTCAAACCATGGCCAGGCACTCCTCTATGGTGGAACAGGCTATTTCCCTCAGCAGAAGCTTCCGGCTCAGGTACAACACGTGGTGCTCTTGGTTCCCCGAGATGGCCTGGCTTAGCACAGCACCGAGGCCAAACTCTTTGGCGTCGGTCTGTACTAAGAACGGCCGACTGCTTTTGACTGCCCTTAGCACAGGAGAGCTGCTCAGGGCTGTTTTCAAACCCCTAAAAGTCACCTCACAGTCCAATCAACTTTATGAGGTAGCTTTTTTCTGGTGAGGTCCATTAAGGCCTTTGCAAGGCTGCTAAAGTTTTGTACAAAGCGCCAATAGTACCCTGCAGTGCCCAAGAAGGACATCACCTGCTTCTTGGTCCTGGGAGTGGGCCAGGACTTGATAGCGTCCACTTTCCCAGGCTCTGGAATCATAGAACACTCGCCTACCCAGTGCCCCAGTAGTAGACCTCTCTCATGCCCTTCTGGCACTTTCCCATCTTGATGGTCAGGCCTGCTTGGTGGATGCGCCCGAGCACCTCCTGGAGATGCTGAAGGTGTTCCTCCCAGGTGGAACGAACTGAAGACGGCAATGTCATCCAGGTACGCCACCGTGCACCTCTCCAGTCCCTGAAACAGGTGGAATGTGGCAGGTGCATTCTTCATGCCAAAAGGCTCGTACAGCCCGAAGAGAGTGATAAAGGTGGATGTTATGTTTCGGTAGCTGAGGAGAAATTGCAAAAATAGCCAAAGAAGCAATACATCAGAGAGGCTGGAAACTATTGGATTGCAGGACCCTGAACTAACCGCAACACTAGAAGTAGCCGTGGCGCGTACCTACGGTGATCCTAGATGCCTCGTCACAGCTGGAGAGATAGCTACACCTAAAGGCAGAAAGATGAATGCTATCTGCCCCGTAGCAGAATCCCCAAAGAAATAGGAAGCCCCCAAACATGTAATGGCGGTTAGACCAGAAGAAAATACGAACACAGACAGAAAATAGAATGAGCAAACGCTGGGGCCCAATCTGTCTAAATAGAAAAATACAGGAAAGAATTCTGACTGCAACCCAAAAAAACCCTGACAAAAATACCAACACTTCTGATTAACAAAAAAAACCTGAGATCACACGATCTCTACCACCTAAATCAGATCTCTGGTGTAACACACAGCAATTCAGCAAATAAAAAGTGACATAGGAACAGAGCAAAAGTGCAAACACAAACGGAGCACAATTGCAGCGCCAGGCCCCAAAGGGGACCAGGCTGAAGTCTACTGCAAAGCAGCAAACCAGCAAGGGAAATCCAACCAGAGGAAAAAAAACAGCAAATCACTTATCTGAATAAGAGCAGGAATGCAAGCTGAGTTCCAAGCAAGAACTGGAAGAACAATTGATTACCGGCAAGGCTGAAGGGAGTTCAGGTCACTTATATCAGACCATTCAGAGCCAGCTGAAGGCCATTCAGCAATTAGTTCATTACCCTCAACAACTACCGGAGGGAGCCCCAGCTCAGAAGTCACCTCCAGAGTATTCACAACAGGTGGATTTCTCCTGTGCCTCGGGCCTCAGGGGAATCTGCCAATATCCCCGACTCAGGTCCATAATGGATAGCAGGCGCCAGCTAACCGTTCCAGCAGCTCCTCGATGCATGGCATTGGGTGCGCATCGGAGGCTGTTATGGCGTTGAAGTGAGGCCCACGTGTTCTTGGACCGCTTTATCACCCCCAGCTGCAAAATCTCGTCGATCTCGTCGATCTCCTGGGTCATGACGAGCTGCACCTCGTCTGAGATGCGATAAGAGGTCCACCATAGTAGGGCATAATTCCCGGTGTCCACCTCGTGGACCTCTACCTCAGTCCTTTCAAGTCTATTGGTAAACACGGCCTGTAAGGGTTCCAGCGTGGCTTTCAACTGCGACCACTGGTGTGTGTGATAGCAAGGCGCTTAACTCCACGTCCTCTATGGACCCGCCGGCCTTATCTTGGGGCAACATGTCCAGTAGGGGGTCTTCCTCCCCATCCTCGGCAGGTTGCAGACCAGTAGTACGCAGGCTCCATGTTCTTGATGAGCTTTCATCATGTTGATGTGAAAGGCCTTTCACCTACCCTTTCACCTACCCTGAGCGTGGTCAAGTGACGACGTAGGTGACTGGGTTGAGCTGTTGGTGTATGACGTACGGGCCTTCCCAAGCCGCCTGAAGCTTATCCTTTGGTACGGCGACCAGTACCCACACCTTATGACCCACCTGGTAGGTCCGCTCTCGGGTGTTCTGGTCATACCAGTTCTGGTCAGCCTGGGCCTGCGCCATGTTGTCATGCACCAACTGCATCAAGGTGTGCATCTTGTCACGGGAGCACATGACATAATCCATGATGGACACTTCTGAAGGTCTCGGCTCATCTTCCCAGGATTCCCTTACCAACCCAAGGGGTCCCCGGACTCGCCTGCTGTACAGGAGCTTGAAGGGGTAAAACCCTGTCGAGGCCTGCGGAACCTCTCAGTAAGCGAATAGCAGGTGTGGGAGGTACCGCTCCCAGTCACGTCCTTGGGTCTCAACTAGCATTTTTAGCATCTGTTTGAGGGTACCATTGAAGCGTTCATACAAACCATTGATTTGGGGGTGATAAGTGCTCGATTCCAGAGGCTTCACCTGCATTTTCTTACAGAGAACCTCCATTAGGCGAGACATAAATTGAGTCCCCTAGTCGGTAAGCATCTCCTTGGGAAATCCTACTCGAGAAAAGATGGCCAACAGGGCATCTACCACCTTATCCGCCCTAGTTGAGGACAGAGCCACTGCCTCCGGGTACTGGGTAGCATAGTGTACCACAGTAAGGATGTACTGCTTTCCAGAGCTGCTGGGTATGGCCAGTGGTCCCACAATGTCCACAGCGATACTCTGGAAAGGCTCCTCTATCACTGGCAAAGAGATCAGAGGAGCCTTGGGAGCAGGCCCCGACTTTCCCACTCTTTGACAGGTGATACAGGAGCAGCAGTAGTTTGTCACATCTGTCCCCAATTTTGGCCAATAGAAGTGTTGAGACAGCCGGGCCTTCGTTTTGCTGATCCCCAAGTGTCCAGCGAGTGGAATCTCATGGGTGATCCGTAGCAACTTGGTAGGGGATGACCAGCTGTTTTTCCCTCAACCACTTATTTTGGGATTTACCGGAACTGTCTCCCAGTACAACCTCCCTCGTTCCCAGGACACCCCCTCCTTATCAGTCTCGGAGGTGGCTTGTCAGCGAGGTGTCTCAAGGTCTCCAGGCTCGCATCTGAGTGTAGAGCAGCCTGGAACTCCTGACTGGAGGCAGCCCAAAGCGACGTTAAGTTCCCTTCCTCACCGGGACCCTCTGGGTCTGCCTCTGGTTCAGTCATCCCTCTGACTAAGGAGGTTCCAGAAGGCAGGGCGTTACCTGAAATCTGGGCTCTCTGCCTGCGTGTGACAGCAACTATGTAGGCCAGTGATGGGCAACCTTTTTAGCTCGGTGTGTCAAAATTTGCCAAAAAACAAGCATAACTCGTGCGGTGTGTCACTTTGAGAAAAAAAAAACATAATTTTGCGATATTTATAGTTTAAATAACAAAAATGTATAAAAACTAATTATTTAACTTACCTGCTTAGTAGTGACTTCTTTGTTCATTTGTCAGTCGTTTTCTTTTGTTGGTCTTGATATTATTTAACTTGTGTGGGGTGCCGTGAACTAAGATAAGTGAGGGGGAGGGGGAATTCTTTAAAGAGGACCTGTCATCCGGAGGACCCCCTCTGCGCCATTAACTGTGTACATAGCTGCTATGTACACAGTTAATGGGGAAGGGGGGTCGTCCGGATGACAGGTCCTCTTTAACTAACCTGCCTATTAGTGACTTTTTTGTTGCTGAATTTCATAAGCTAAATCTTCAATTGAAGGTTGGTATTTTGTACACTTCAAGCCCAAACAAGCACTACTAACTTCATCTGTCAATCTGTTTCTTTTGTTGGTTTTGATATTATTTAATGCTGAGAATAAGGTTTCACAAAAGTACGTAGAGGGAAAAATGGTGAGTAAAGCCATTGCTATATTTTTCAGCGTGCTAAAAGTGTCTGGTATACGGTTCCAGGTACTCCAAATTTCCTGTTCATAGTGGCACTCCTCTTGATTCTCCGAGTGGCACCTTTCCAGATTTTCAAGCTTTGACCTCAAGTCGACAAACACCTAAGACCAGATGCTGTCTTGAAATTCTGCAAGTTGCATCTCCAAATCATCAATTTGCATCCATTGGAGGCAATTTAATTCCAAACTACTGCAGACTACTACATCAGGATACTTAATTATTTTCATGGTCTGTTCTAGGCTTCTAAATTGATTAAATCTTTCACTGAACTGGTCAAGTAACGAGTCTAAAACATGCTGGTACTTTATATGCAAGAGTTCCATTTCATTTTGTACAGCTGTACTGGCCTTCTCAAAATACTTTGTTACTCGAGGAAAATACTTATAAGTTTTAGTTTCTACATCTCGCTTGAAAATTCTCAGTTTACTTTCAAAAGCTTTTACGTATCCAAACATAACGTCAATGCTTTTGCCAAAACCTTGTAACTTTAAGTTCAGTTCATTAATATGAACAGAGAGATGTGTAAAAAAATATCAGGGTGTTGACCCACTTATCATCATTGAGCTGAGGAAAGTTTCCCAGATCCTTATCCTCAAGAAATACCTTAATTTCTTCAAAGCACTCCACAAAGCGCTCAAGAACTTTGCCTCGGCTCAGCCATCTTACATTATTGTACATCAGCAGTCCACTGTAGGTGGAATCAACCTCCAGTAAAAGTGCAGAAAATTCTCGCTTGTGAAGGGGGCGAGCAGCTATTAAATTAACTATTTTTGTAACAACTGACATTAAGTCATTTAAATTGGTGAATCCTGCCTTGGCACATAAAGCCTCCTGATGGATAATACAATGAAAAGGCACAATCGGATGTCCAATAGCTTCCGTAAACAATTGACAAATCCAACTTTTTTCCCCACCATGTTTGGTGCCCCATCTGTCGTCACTGACACAACTTTAGAGATATCAATGCTTAGGTCACGGAATGTTTGTATAACAACCTTACATATTTCACTTCCTGATGTACTTGTTGGCACTGATACTAACTTTATCAACTCTTCTCTCATTGTGAGACCATCAGAATATCGACCAATAATGGCCAACTGAGCATGTGATGTGACATCGGTAGTTTCATCAAGAGAGATCGAAAAATATTTACAATTACTTATGTCTCTCTTTAATTGATGTTGTACGTTTGTGTTCAGTCTCATTATTCGGTCTTTTATGATATTTCTACTGAGTGGTAACTTAGATATTCTCTTAATAATTGCATCTTTATTATGCATATCATGAAATAGAACTGGTGCACATCCTAGGAGAGTTTCTTTAATAAATTCTCCCTCACTGAGTGCTTTTCCATGCTGAGCTATGGAGTGAGCAATGCTCAAACTTGCAGATGTTAAATTTGTAGAGCCTTTTACAAATTTAAGTATGGAGTTAGATTGGCTCTTATAAAGGTGTAGCTGCCTGGAAATGTATTCCTTCCTTTCATCCTCACTTTTCTTCAAGAGCTGGGAATGATTAGTTTCAAAATGTCTATTTATATTCCACGTTCTGCTTACTACCGTTTCAGTACATAGAACACAAAATGATCTGCCATTTTTATCTATAATGCCATACATCTCGGTCCATGTCTCTTGAAAGGGCCGACTACTAGCACCACTTCCTTTACTTAACCTTGGTTTTTTGGGTTCTCCATCAGAGGGGCAGTGACAGAATATTTATAGATAGCCTGTTAGCCCTGCTGGCAATTAGGGGTTCACTAGCCTAACTGACCACAAGATGGCACATGTAACTATCTTTTAGGAAAGATGCACAACAGTAATAGTGTTGAAATGGAGTCTGCACTATGCTGCAAGATGGCTGTCGCTATTTTTAATGGCAGGAAACGGCACCTATAGCACAGCCACAGACCCTAGCCTCTCCCAGCCTCCCCCACACTTATCTTGTCAAAGAAAATAATATGTGACACCCCAGGCCAGAGCCCAGTAACAGTTGGTGGTAATGGCGTCCTCCGCGGTATTTCACTGCTCCCTGTTCCGCCGGCCGGAAGTGAAGACCTAACCTGGAAGTCCCAGTACTAGACGCGCTGTGCCGGAGTCCTCCGCGGTATTTCACTGCTCCCTGTTCCGCCGGACGGAAGTGAAGTCCCAGTACTAGACGCGCTGTGCCGGAGTGCTGCTGTTTTGGCATACAGACCTCCAGCACAGAGCGTCCACTACACTACAGCAAATGTATTTCAGCGCAGGATGTATTTCTTGTCATGTGGCCGCATACTTCTCTGTATGCGGCGGCGTGTCACCGAAAATGGCTCCGCGTGTCAGTGCTGACACGCGTGTCATAGGTTCGCCATCATTGCGCCATCACTGATGTAGGCAGTCCCATCAGACTGCTCGGCTATGGGTGCTACCTCCCCATCCACCCCCAATACCTCAGGAGCACTGTTATATATGGGGCAGTTACCTTCCTCTGTGGCACTGGTCTATTGTACGGCATCACCTTCCTCATGGTTCCTGTGCCTCCCCCCATTTCCCTTAGCACTGTCACTTGCTCCTGTTAGGGGTTCCTCAGCCATCTCACCCCACAGCGTGACGTGGCTGAGTGTTCCTGTACCTTCAGATACATAATCATTATCAGATAAATCATTATCAGGTAAATCACTGTCAGGTAACGCATGCATATTCACATCATTATCTTTATCATTACCCTCAGTATCAGATTGGGGAGGGGTGTCTGTTGTGAATGGGTTTGAGATGAGTTCTGAGCAGAGACTCCCTCTGGTGGTTACAAGCGGTACTGGTCTGTTCAGTGAAGATTGTGAGGACTGGGAATCAGGTGTTACTGACTGGTCTTATATAAGGGAGTCATTTTCCCATCAGGGTTGCCGGTGATCAATTGTTCTGGTCTGAATCCTTCATTCCTGTTTCCCTTGTAGCCTGCTGTGTCGTGTCTGCATCTCCTGCTAACAGATAAGACATTTTCTTCTTTTTATTTTTGTGCTTGATTTTTGCATTTTGTCCTGCACTTCTGTGGGGGCCTTCTGGGTCCCCTCCTGGGGCTTTTGCCCTCTCAGTTTAGTTCAGCCACTGATGTTTGTACTTTTGCTTTTTCCAGTTTTTTCAGTGGCTGCTGTTTTGATTTTGTTACACCAGAGAACTAATTTAGGTGGTAGAGGTCGTGTGATCTCAGGTGATTTTGAAATTAGTAGAGTTGGTGCTTTTCAGGGTTTTCTGGGATTGCAGTAAGTACCCTTCCTATCCTTTTCTATTTAGTTAGTTTGGGCCCCAGCGTTTGCTCATACTATTTTCTTTCTGTGTCAGTATTTCTTCTTGTCTAACCGCCATTACATGTTTGGGGGCTTTCTATTATCTTTGGGGTTCTGCTCCGGGGCAGATAGCTTTCCTATTTCTATCTTTAGGTGTAGTTAGTTTCTCAGGCTGTGACGAGGCGTCTAGGACCAACGTAGGAACGCTCCACGGCTGCCTCTAGTTGTGGTGGTTAGTCAGGGTACTGCAATCTCATAGATTCCAACTGCTCTGGTGTATTGCCTTTTTTACCTGCACTCCTCAGCTACCGAAACATAACAGTATCACCGGCCTCAAAATTGAAAATTGTATGGTACTCACAGAAGGGAAAAAATATTGTGAAAGAAAAAAGGTTGTCAGAGTTGTCAGAGATATTTTTCTGTTTGTTGCATTTTTTTTTTCCCTCTGTATCTCTGGGTGCTGGGGAGGATCTTTTCTCTCAATGGAGTTTGCACGGTTGTCTGGCCGTGTGGATCAGCTTGCCACTGAGGTTCAGAGTATTGCTGCATATCTTGCTAGGTTGCCTGTTGTGGAACCTAGGATCCCCATGCCAGATTTGTTTTTGGGGGATCGAGCTAAGTTTCAGAATTTCAAAAATAATTGTAAATGTTTTTTTGCCTTAAAATCTAAGTCCTCAGGAAACGCAGCGCAGCAGGTTCAAATTGTCATCTCTCTCCTGCGCGGCGATCCTCAGGATTGGGCTTTTTCCCTGACACCTGGGGATCCTGTTTTGAGTGATGTTGATGCATTTTTTCAGGCTTTGGGGTTGTTGTACGATGAGCCTAATGTCACTGATCAAGCTGAAAAAGCCTTGTTGGCATTAAATCAGGGGCTTGATGACGCTGAGTTATACTGTCAGAGATTCCGTAGGTGGGCAGTCCTGACCAAATGGAATGACGACGCTTTGGCAGCCCTTTTTCGGAAGGGTCTGTCAGATAATGTAAAGGATGTTATGGTGGGATTCCCTGTCCCCTATGGTCTCAATGATTCTATGTCATTAGCGATTCAAATTGACAGACGTTTGCGTGAGCGGAGAAGTATGCGTGGAATGGTGTTGCCTTGTGAACCAGCTCCTGAAACCATGCAGTGTGATAGAGTGGTGTCTGGGGCACAGCGTCATGAGTTTCGAAAGCGCAATGGGTTATGTTTCTACTGTGGTGATGCCTCTCATGCTATTTCAGTCTGCCCTAAGCGGGGACGACGTTTTGCACGCTCAGTTGTCTTGGGTAGTGTTCAGACTAAGTTTTTATTAACTGTCACTCTGATATGCTCTCTGTCCTCATTTTCTGCTCAGGCTTTCGTTGATTCTGGAGCAGCTATTAACCTGATGGATTATGATTTTGCTAAACGTTGTGGGTTTCCCTTGATACCCCTACAGAAGTCTATTCCCCTACTGGGGATCGATTCTACCCCTTTGGCTGAGAATAAACCCCAGTTTTCTACTCAGGTGATAATGAGGGTTGAACCTGATCACCAGGAGTGCTGCAAATTTTTGGTTCTGTATAATCTGCATGACATTATCGTGCTGGGTTTCCCTTGGTTACAGTCTCATAATCCTGTTTTGGATTGGAAATCTGTGTCTGTAACCAGTTGGGGCTGCCAATGTGTTAATACCAACACTCCTGTTTTTTCTGCCTCCCCCCAGGCTCAGGATGTTCCTGACTTTTTGATTGATTTTTCTGATGTGTTTAGCGAAAGTAAATCTGCATCCTTGCCTCCCCATAGGAGCTATGACTGCGCTATTGAATTAGTGCCGGGTAGTAAATTCCCTAAAGGTCGCCTTTTTAACTTGTCTGTACCTGAACATGACGCTATGCGGTCTTATATCAAGGAATCATTGGAGAAGGGTCATATCAGACCATCCTCTTCACCCTTAGGTGCCGGTTTTTTCTTTGTGGCCAAAAAAGATGGTTCATTAAGGCCGTGTATTGATTATCGTCTCTTGAACAATATTACTGTGAATTATCAATACCCGTTACCCTTGAATTCTGACCTGTTTTCCAGGGTGAAAAACGCTACTTGGTTTACCAAGCTTGACCTCAGGGGGGCGTATAACCTTATTCGCATTAAGCACGGGGATGAATGGAAGACGGCATTCAATACCCCTGAAGGGCATTTTGAGTACCTAGTGATGCCCTTTGGGCTCACTAATGCTCCTTCCGTCTTCCAGTCCTTCATGAATGACATTTTCAGGGATTTTGTGGACAAATTTCTGATTGTTTATTTGGATGATATCTTGATTTTTTCTAATGACTGGGACTCTCATGTGAAACATGTTCGAACTGTGTTCCAGATTTTGAGAGAGAATGCTCTGTATGTGAAGGGATCAAAGTGTCTTTTTGGCGTACAGAGGATCTCATTTCTGGATTCATTTTGTCCCCATCTGTTATTGAAATGGACCCGGTCAAGGTTCAGGCCATCTGTGATTGGTTCCAACCTACTTCATTAAAGGCTCTTCAGAGATTTTTGGGTTTTGCCAATTTTTATCGTAAATTTATTGGTAATTTCTCGGTTATTGTTAAACCATTAACTGATTTGACCAGAAAGGGTTCTGATGTGGTGAATTGGCCTCCTGAGGCAGTCTCTGCATTTCAGGAACTTAAGCAGAGATTCACTTCTGCTCCTGTTCTACGGCAGCCTGATGTTTCTCTGCCATTTCAGGTGGAGGTTGATGCCTCTGAAATTGGGGCAGGTGCCGTTTTGTCCCAAAAAGATCCAGAGACCTCTAAAAGTAACCCTTGTGCCTTTTTCTCTCGAAAATTTTCTCCTACTGAACGTAATTATGACGTGGGTAATCGGGAGTTATTGGCCATGAAGTGGGCTTTTGAAGAGTGGAGACATTGGCTGGAGGGAGCCAAACATCAGGTGGTGGTCCTTACGGACCATAAGAATCTGGTCTATCTGGAATCTGCCAAGCGACTCAATCCTAGACAGGCCAGGTGGGCCTTGTTTTTCACACGTTTTAATTTTGTGGTTTCCTTTCTTCCTGGCACTAAGAATGTTAAGGCGGATGCCCTCTCGAGGAGTTTCCTTGCGGACTCTCCTGAGTTATCTGATCCTTCTGTTATTTTGAAAGAGGGTGTAGTTCTTTCCGCCATCTCGCCCAATTTGAGACTTGCTCTGGAGGGGTGTCAGGAGGATAGGCCCGAGTGCTGCCCTGTTGGAAAATTGTTTGTTCCGGACCAGTGGAAAAAGAGTGTGATGTCTGAGATTCATTGTTCCGCATTGGCTGGGCATCCCGGAATTTTTGGTACCAGAGACTTGGTTAGTCGGTCCTTTTGGTGGCCTACCTTGTCTCGTGATGTCAGGGAATTTGTGCAGTCCTGCGGGACTTGCTCTCGCTCCAAGCCTTGCTCTCGCTCTAGTGGTTTGTTGATGCCATTGCCTGTGCCCAAGAGACCATGGACCCATATCTCTATGGATTTCATTTCCGACCTTCCTGTTTCTCAGAGAATGACCACCATCTGGGTAATTTGTGATAGGTTTTCCAAAATGATACATCTTGTGCCATTACCTAAGTTGCCTTCCTCCTCTGAATTGGTGCCGTTGTTCCTCCAGCACGTGGTTCGTTTACACAGCATTCCTGAGAACATTGTGTCTGACAGAGGAGTCCAGTTTGTTTCCAGATTTTGGAGGACTTTTTGTTCTAAACTGGGTGTTCAATTGTCTTTCTCCTCGGCATTTCATCCTCAGACCAATGGTCAAACTGAGAGAACAAACCAGACATTGGAGACTTATCTTAGATGCTTTGTGTCTGCTGATCAGGATGACTGGGTCTCTTTTTTACCTTTGGCTGAGTTTGCTCTTAATAATAGGGCTAGCTCTGCCACTTTGATGTCTCCGTTTTTCTGTAATTCTGGGTTTCACCCTCGATTTTCTTCAGGACAGACGGAGGCTTCTGTCTGTCCAGGTGTTGACTCTGTTGTGGAGCGTATGCAACAGATTTGGGACCAGGTAGTGGAGAGGTTGTCCCTCTCTCAGGAGAAGGCCCAGCGGTTTGCTAACCGGCATAGGACTGATGGTCCTCGGTTTAAAGTGGGGGACTTGGTCTGGTTGTCCTCAAAGAATATTCCTATGAGAGTAGCATCTCCTAAATTTAAGCCTAGGTTCATTGGACCTTATAAGATCATTGAGATTCTTAATCCTGTTTCTTTTCGTTTGCTTCTTCCAGGGACATTTAAGATCCATAACGTGTTCCACAAGTCCTTGTTGAAGAGGTTTGTTGAGCCAATGGTTCCTGCTGCTGTGCCTCCTGACCCTGTTTTGGTTGAGGGCAATCTGGAGTATGTGGTTGAGAAAATATTAGATTCTCGTTTTTCTAGACGGAAACTCCAGTATTTGGTTAAATGGAGAGGTTATGGTCAGGAAGACAATTCTTGGGTGTTTGCTTCGGACATCCATGCTAGGAGACTCATCCGTGCGTATCATAGAACTCATCCTGACCGACCTGGTTGCTCAAATGAGGGTTCGGTGACCCCTCCTCAAGGGGGGGGTACTGTTGTGAATGGGTTTGAGATGAGTTCTGAGCAGAGACTCCCTCTGGTGGTTACAAGCGGTACTGGTCTGTTCAGTGAAGATTGTGAGGACTGTTGTGAATGGGTTTGAGATGAGTTCTGAGCAGAGACTCCCTCTGGTGGTTACAAGCGGTACTGGTCTGTTCAGTGAAGATTGTGAGGACTGGGAATCAGGTGTTACTGACTGGTCTTATATAAGGGAGTCACCTTCCCATCAGGGTTGCCGGTGATCAATTGTTCTGGTCTGAATCCTTCATTCCTGTTTCCCTTGTAGCCTGCTGTGTCATGTCTGCATCTCCTGATAACAGATAAGACTTTTTTCTTCTTTTGTTTTTGTACTATATTTTTGCATTTTGTCCTGCACTTCTTTGGGGGCCTTCTGGGTCCCCTTCGGGGGCTTTTGCCCTCTCAGTTTAGTTCAGCCACTGATGTTTGTACTTTTGCTTTTTCCAGTTTTTTCAGTGGCTGCTGTTTTGATTTTGTTACACCAGAGAACTAATTTAGGTGGTAGAGGTCGTGTGATCTCAGGTGATTTTGAAATTAGTAGAGTTGGTGCTTTTCAGGGTTTTCTGGGATTGCAGTAAGTACCCTTCCTATCCTTTTCTATTTAGTTAGTTTGGGCCCCAGCGTTTGCTCATACTATTTTCTTTCTGTGTCAGTATTTCTTCTTGTCTAACCGCCATTACTTGTTTGGGGGCTTTCTATTATCTTTGGGGTTCTGCTCCGGGGCAGATAGCTTTCCTATTTCTATCTTTAGGTGTAGTTAGTTTCTCAGGCTGTGACGAGGCGTCTAGGACCAACGTAGGAACGCTCCACAGCTGCCTCTAGTTGTGGTGGTTAGTCAGGGTACTGCAATCTCATAGATTCCAACTGCTCTGGTGTATTGCCTTTTTTACCTGCACTCCTCAGCTACCGAAACATAACAGTATCACCGGCCCTAAAAATTGAAAATTGTATGGTACTCACAGAAGGGAAAAAATATTGTGAAAGAAAAAAGGTTGTCAGAGTTGTCAGAGATATTTTTCTATTTGTTGCATTTTTTTTTTTCCCTCTGTATCTCTGGGTGCTGGGGAGGCTCTTTTCTCTCAATGGAGTTTGCACGGTTGTCTGGCCGTGTGGATCAGCTTGCCACTGAGGTTCAGAGTATTGCTGCATATCTTGCTAGGTTGCCTGTT
>JARQOD010000970.1:58500-115165 GCA_033576555.1 Oophaga sylvatica | reverse complement strand
GTGACCCAATGTTTTCTTCTTCCTGAATCTGTGTTGTGTTCTTGTCCTTATCCTTGTAATAAATCAGAAAAACAGTTCTGGCCCTAAAGAATTATATATCCTCATACAGAAAACCAATAGCTATAGCTACATGGTCTAATATTTTCATTTCTTGGTTCTTTTGAAATGCAGACCTGTTCAAAGATGAATAAAATCTTCACTGTAGAATTGATGCAGTCTGGTATTTATATTGGGTCTCTATCTAGATTTATTGTTAGATTAATGTAATGAAATAAGAAATAGTGCGGTATGACTGTTGCCAAATTGCTTCCTCTCTTCTTTACTGTCAGTTTGTGGTCAATCCAGCTTTATACTGAGTAATTTCACTAGGCCATTGCAAAGCAAAGGAGGGCCAAGAACCAATCCGGTTGACTGAAATGAAAGATTCTAGGATACTAATACAATAGTTGGCTTAGTAACAGGAGACAATCTATTGATTTTTAAAAGGAAATATAGCTGGTAGAATTGATTCACATTTTGGAGACTCAAAGAAGTAATGTATTTTAATTAATTGCCATGCACGACGGATGTGTGTACTAGATGTAATAAGCAAGCTTTATACAATCGACACCTCTGTATAACTGCTGCAATCAGCACTAGCTCTGAACACGACAGTTTAAACCCTTAGGTGCTGCTATCATGATTGAGTCGTAGGATATAGGGTGGGGGTGCCCATTCTGTGACCCTCCATTCCCTCCACCACTCAACAAGATCACAGGATACCAATAATGTTGCCATGGCAGGCAGGGGTCTTCTTTCTGAAGAAAATGAAAAATGGCAGGCTCTCCAAGGGGTAATGGAAGTTTTCAATGTTGTTCATATTCTTATCTTCCACTAGTGGTCTACCCTTAAAGGGATTGTCTGGTCAAAACCGATACGTCTGCAGTCACTTTGTGTGACGGCAGACTTACAGTTAGGTCCATAAATATTTGGACAGAGACAACATTTATCTAATTTTGGTTCTAGACATTACCACAATGAATTTGAAACAAAACAAATCAGATGCAGTTGAAGTTCAGACTTTCAGCTTTCATTTGAGGGTATCCACATTAAAATTGGATGAAGGGTTTAGGAGTTTCAGCTCCTTAACATGTGCCACCCTGTTTTTAAAGGGACCAAAAGTAATTGGACAGATTAAATAATTGTAAATAAAATGTTCATTTCTAGTACTTGGTTGAAAACCCTTTGTTAGCAATGACTGCCTGAAGTCTTGAACTCATGGACATCACCAGACACTGTGTTTCCTTCTTTTTGATGCTCTGCCAGGCCTTCACCGCGGTGGTTTTCAGTTGTTGTTTGTTTGTGGGCCTTTCTGTCTGAAGTTTAGTCTTTAACAAGTGAAATGCATGTTCAATTGGGTTGAGATCAGGTGACTGACTTGGCCATTCAAGAATATTCCACTTCTTTGCTTTAATAAACTCCTGGGTTGCTTTGGCTTTATGTTTTGGGTCATTGTCCATCTGTAGTATGAAACGACGACCAATCAGTTTGGCTGCATTTGGCTGGATCTGAGCACACAGTATGGCTCTGAATACCTCAGAATTCATTCGGCTGTTTCTGTCCTGTGTCACATCATCAATAAACACTAGTGACCCAGTGCCACTGGCAGCCATGCATGCCCAAGCCATCACACTGCTTCCGCCATGTTTTACAGATGATGTGGTATGCTTTGGATCATGAGCTGTACCACGCCTTCGCCATACTTTTCTCTTTCCATCATTCTAGTAGAGGTTGATCTTGGTTTCATCTGTCCAAAGAATGTTCTTCCAGAACTGTGCTGGCTTTTTTAGATGTTTTTTAGCAAAGTCCAGGCTAGCCTTTTTATTCTTGATTCTTATGAGTGGCTTGCACCGTGCAGTGAACCCTCTGTATTTAATTTCATGCAGTCTTCTCTTTATGGTAGATTTGGATATTGATATGCCTACCTCCTGGAGAGTGTTGTTCACTTGGTTGGCTGTTGTGAAGGGGTTTCTCTTCACCATGGAGAGTATTCTGCGATCATCCACCACTGTTGTCTTCCGTGGGCGCCCAGGTCTTTTTGCATTGATGAGTTCACCAGTGCTTTCTTTCTTTCTCAGAATGTACCAAACTGTAGATTTTGCCACTCCTAATGTTGTAGCAATTTCTCGGATGGGTTTTTTCTGTTTTTTGCAGCTTAAGGATAGCTTGTTTCACCTGCATGGAGAGCTCCTTTGACCGCATGTTTACTTCACAGCTAAACCTTCCAAATGCAAACACCACACCTCAAATCAACACCAGCCCTTTTATCTGCTTAATTGAGAATGATATAATGAAGGGATTGCCCACACCTGTCCATGAAATAGCCTTGGAGTCAATTGTCCAATTACTTTTGGTCCCTTTAAAAACAGGGTGGCACATGTTAAGGAGCTGAAACTCCTAAACCCTTCATCCAATTTTAATGTGGATACCTTCAAATGAAAGCTGAAAGTCTGAACTTCAACTGCATCTGATTTGTTTTGTTTCAAATTCATTGTGGTAATGTCTAGAACCAAAATTAGATAAATGTTGTCTCTGTCCAAATATTTATGGACCTAACTGTATGTATGCTCTTAGTGCATGCACTGTGCACCATGGAGATTCGCCAGTTTCAGACCCGGGAATGGAGGATCTGAAACTGGTGAATCTCCCCCAGGCCATCTTCCCCCGGCCATACCTCCAGCCATTGGGTGCGGTCATGCTCTCCATAAACTTGCAAAAACTTGTATTGAGCTGAAGCTGTGCCCTGGCCAGTGGGTGCATACGAGTAGAGGGCGCTGCCTCGCTCCATACAAGTGTATGGAGAGTTAGGCCGCGTCCACTGACCAGTGGTATGCATAACACATACATACCTTCCATTCCTGGGTCTGAAGCTGGCAAATCCCTCCAACACACAATGCGTGCACTAGGGGGGAATTAATGAGTCTGCAATCACTCAGACTGACTGCAGACTTATTGGTTTTGAGTGGACAACCGCTTTCAGATGTCTAGCATGTTTCTAAGGTTTTCAATCTAGGTGCTACTCTTGCAAAGTTTTATGATACAGGAATTCTCTCTAGACTTGATGGGCGAACCCCTGAATGTTCGAGTCCAGTAAGTTCAGCCAAACATTAAAAAATGTCTGATTTGGGTAACAGAACAGTACTCGAACTTGAATCCTTACCCAATTCAAATGAATGGGTGGCTCATACATCCGTTGTTCACCACGTTGTCATCTGCATCACAGTGCAGCAAACACTGCATCTAATCAGTGGTAAGATTATTATCGGTGATCAGAGAACTTCTGTTCCAATGCTATCAGATAAAAAGGTGAGTCAGCATCTGTGACCGGAGGCAAAAAGGTCACTTCCAGTCACAGAGGCGTCGGCTGATTAGAGAGTACTACGCCAATCAGCCTATGCCTGCTGCCATTAATAACAGCATGAGCTAATTATTCCATGGTTTTCAGACTAGACATGTTGGCACTACCCAGATTGAAAACCAATTATTGGAGACATGGATTATGGCGTGTGACAGTATGTTGGACAGGTGAGTGATATTGTTGTTTTTTTTTTTTTTTTTTTACAGGAGACCAGGGCTTCAATGGATTTTTTGTAAGGTGAGTATTTTTGTTGTCTACTATTTTCTGTTTTTTACAGGTGACATGTGCTTCAATGCAATGGGCATATGGTGAGCATAACTGTGTTTGCTATTTTTAAATAAATTTGTAAAACGGTGTGTATTTTTATTTAAAAAAGGACTTTATTTTGTGTGTTTTCTTTTGACAATGTGACTATGGGATTACTAATGGAGAGGCATCTTATAAATGCCTCTCCATTACTAACTGCTGGGCTTGATGTCACCGGAAAATACAAAGTTGACATCAACCCCACAAATATGAACCCCATTTACACCACCACAGGGCAAGTGGGAAGAATCAGGCAAAGAGCCAGATTAGGCTCATCTAATAGATGTGCCTTTCCTGGGGCAGCTGCGGGCTGCTATTTTTAGGCTGTGGGTGGCAATATCCATGGCCCCTTAGGAGCCTGAGAATACAAGCCCCCAACTGTCTGCTTTAGCTTGGCTGGTTGTCAAAAATGGGGAGACCTCACGCTGTTTTATTTTTTTTATTTAAATAGTTAAAAAAAACAGCAATGGGACCCCTCTATTCTTGATAACCAGCCATGATAAAGCTGACAGCTGAGGGTTGAAGACGGCAGCAGTCAGTTTTGCCATGCTGGTTATCAGAAATAGTAAGACCCCACATCTTTTTTTTTTAAATTAATTAGCCGTGCCTGCTCTCACATCAGCCAACATCTGTAATTGGAGGTAAGCTTTTTACCGGCGGCCACAGCTGCTGGCTATCTGATGAACCACAGTTTTTTGACTGCCAGTAATGATTCCACCACCGATCAGAGCCGCCGATGTTTCTCGTGCTGTCATGCTGATGACTGCTTGGGAAACACCCGATGTTCGGGTGCCAATCCCATACCACAACATGGACTTCCTGTAGAAGTCTGTTTTCGGGATCCATGCCCAAACAGTAGGTGTTCGCTACAGAATTTTACTGTCCGGGTTCGCCTATCCCTATTCTCTAGCACTAAATCTTTGGGTTTCGTACATTTGTCTCGGCTATTACTATGAAATCTGCTGGCTATTTCTTCTGTTGTCAAATCAAAACTTATCAAATGAAACCTAAATAAAGTCCACAATAAAGATTTGTTTATCTTTAGAAATTTTCTTTAGCAAATCAAATGCAAATATTTACCTTGAGTCCAGCATTAGGGTATGTTTCCACTTAGCGCATTGCCTGCACTCTGGACGGAATGGAAAGCCCACTCCGCCCAAAGCCCCGCCCCCTCCTGTACACGTGGTGATTCCGGATGTGTTCATTGAATACATGCAGTATCACTGCATCGCATACATAGATCGGGTTATTTACCTTGCGGAGACTGAGCGTCTCAGCAAGGTAAACAGACATGCTGCGTTCTTAAAAGATGCGCCGCATGTCCAGATTCGTGTGTGTGTCACCCGCATATTAGGACGCATAGCGGAGACGGGATTTCTTCAAATCCCTTTCACTATGCTTTAACATCAGGATGCTGCGGATTAAACGCTGCGGCTGTACGCAGCATTCAATCTGCAGCAAATCCAGATGTAATACGCCACGTGGAAACATACCCTTAGGCCGGAGTCACACTGGTGACAAAAACAGATAAGTGCAATGCGATGAAATATCGCATTGCACTCGGACCAATGTTAATCTATGGAGCAGCTCCCAGCATCCGATTTTTTCTCGGCCATTTTCCTCGGGCCGAGACAATCGCAGCATGCTGCGATTGTCACTGATTATCGAGCGAGAATCGCCAATGCAAGTCTATGGTTGCGATGAAAAATCGGATTACAAACGGACCACACGTGTGACTTGCGAGAAAATTGCACCGGTTTAATAAAGAATAGAAAGAATAGATATACACACATAGAACATATATATATATATATATATATATATATATACATGTCATTGTGACACATATACATATATTTATAGTTCATACACTTCTACATAGTATAATAGCTGCTAATTCAATTGCCGGCTTCTGTAAAATTACAGAACCCGACATAAAATGACACATGGTTTGCATACAGTTAACCATGTCATTTCATGTAGTTTGATATATGGTTTTCATTAACAATTACATGAGTGTATGTGTGCAAAATTTCATTCATGTATGGGTTAATTAAATGTGTAAATTCATTGTAAAAAAATGCGTGGGCTCCCGCGGTATTTTCTCCACCAGACAGGGAAAGCCAGTGGGTGGGGGCAGATAATAATAGCCTAGGGAGGGTGTATTTTTTGTGCCCCCCCTGGCTACTAACATCTGCCCCCAGCCACCCCAGAAAAGGCACATCTATGATTAGATGCGCCTTTTCTGGCACTTAGCCTGTCTATTCCCATTGCCCTGTAGCGGTGACTAATGGGTTAATAATGGGTTAAGACCACCTTGCTATTGGAAGGTGACTTTAAGCCAGGTTAATAATTGAGAGTTGACAATTTACACATTTAATTAACCCATACATGTATGAAATTTTGCACACATACACTCATTTAATTGTTAATGAAAACCATATATCAAACTACATGAAATGACATGGTTAACTGTATGCAAACCATGTGTCATTTCATGTCGGGTTCTGTAATAATTTACAGAAACCGGCAATTTAATTAGCGGCTATTATACTATGTAGAAGTGTATGAACTATAAATATATGTATATATGTCTCAATGACATATATATATATATATATATATATATATATGTATTCTATGTGTATATATCTATTCTTTCCTTTGTGATTTAAAAACTATCATTTGGATCCATTATATGTCAGTTTTGCTAGCCACCGACAAAATCTCGCCAGATGGATGTCAAACGTACGCTCAGATGCAAGAAAATCGCATCCTCGCATTCCAATCGGATGACAGACGGAGTAATGTTCAGGAAACATTTGTGCGATTCTCGTCCGTCTAAAACGGTACGATTATTTAGACATTGTGTGTGAGATATATTGTCTTCTAACTGGCATTTTTATGAGCTATTTTAGAGTCTGAATAAGAAATGCTATCATTGCTGGAGCACATGATCCAAATATAGTTATTCTTTGACACCTTTTGTGCTGTTAATGGATAAGAGTGTATTAGGGGGAAAATACAATTTATCTGCAAAGCATAAGGCTCGAGATTATAGTAAACGACGTTCAGGAATGTGTGCAGAATTTTCCTGAGCAAAAACTGACTTTTTCCGCGGTAAAAACGCACGTTTTGTTTTCACGTTTTTTTTTGCGTTTTTGATGTGTTTTTTCCGCGATTTTTTCCTGAACTTTCTAGGTCAATAATATAGCGGGAAAAACGCTAGAATTCCGCGAAATTAATGAACATGTTGGTTCTTTTTCCGAGATTTCGTTTTTTTCACGGAAAAAAATGCACCATGTGCACAAAAATTGCAGAATTCATTCTAAATGATAGGATGCTTAAATCATGCGTTTTTCGCGGGAAAAAACTTGAAAAAAAAAAACACCAATAATCCTGAACGTGTGCACTTAGCCTAAAGGGAATCTGACAGCAGGTGCTTGCTATGAAATCTGACAGCTGCAGGATGTAGGGCCAGAGAGCCAGATTCCTGTGATGTATCAGTTAATGGACTGCTTGGTGTAGATTTTATAGAATGCATGTTTTCTCTGATGAAAAATTCACAATTCTGCCATTGTTTTTTGGAAATTGTTTTTACAGTGTACATTTTATGGTAAAAAAAAACCCCATACAATATTATACTCCTCATCAATACGATTACAGCGTTACCAAACGTGTCCAGTTTTTTTATTACTTTAGGGGTGGAAAAAAATTTTGGTTTGCAAAAAAATTTGCGGAGTTGTGTCGCCATATTCTGAGCCTCTTAAAATTTTTATTTTTTATCCTAAGAAGTTGTATGAATGCTTTTTTTATGCGGAGAGAGATAACATTTTTATTAGTAGATGTGACAGTTTTATCACTGCTTACAGCATTTTTTGTGGAATTGTGGCAACCCAAAAACCTAATTTTGGCGTTCTTGAATTTTTTCTGTCTACGGTGTTTGCTGAGCTGGTTAATTGTTTTTATATTTTGATAGCTCAGACATTTCTGAACGTGGCGATACCACATATGTGTATTTTTTTTACATCTTTATTTTTAATGAGAAGGGGAAAGAGATGATTTAAACTTTTATTTTTTTCTTAGTTTTTCTAAACTTTTTTTTACTAATTTTGTTAGCCCCCTAAGTGCTTGAAGATGAGATTGTGCGATCGCTTGTGCTAAATGCACCAATGCAGCAACATCGCTGCATGTAGCAGAAATCACAGTCTCCTTTGAAGCCCTGCCACAGGCAGGGTTTCAAATGAGTTATGTAATGACAAGCAAGGGGGTCATCAGCTGCCCCCCCAGCTGTCATGACAACTCATTTGCGACCCGCAATTACGTCACGGGTATGCCGATGGGTGGAAGTACTGACACGCGCACATTTAACAGGTTGACAATCACAAGCCGAGCTCTGCCCCACCTGAACTCACAATCTACACAATCCATTTAAACTTCCGGCAGCTGGCTGGAAGATACTGGTAATAAGTTGCATTTACTATTGTCTGCTGTTTACTTTAGCCTGCTTCTAGAATCTGACAATTATTTGCTCTTGACCTTGGCTCATATTTCTGACCACACATATGACTCAAGATTTTGTCTCTGAGGGCATCTTTCCACTTGCGTGAAATACGTCTGAATCTCGCATGTGAAATCACAGATCTGGGCCGGCATTCGGGAATGGAGCGAGCAGCTGCATACAACTACATGCAGCCGCGCAGTCCACTCCCGAGTGCCGGCGCCAGAGCTGGGCTTTTACATGCGAGATTCAGACGTATTTCTCGCAAGTGGAAAGAAGCCCTGACTCTGACTTTCTGGTTTTAATTTAGCATCAAGATGATTCTTGGCAAGCTCGCTCCAACTGGTCAGCAGCCACTCTGTGGTCGATGCACACAGGGCACTGCGTGAGTGAGGACACCCTAAGGAATTTTTATTATTATTATTATACATTTTTATAGCGCCATTTATTCCATGGAGCTTTACATGTGTAAGGGGCAAAATTAAATTAAATTAAAGGATAAAGGGTAAGTTAAATGGAGTGGCTTGTGGAAAGTATTTCCAAGCAAGCCCTATTAAGAACTGCCAGACTTCCACTTAGGCCAGGGGTCAGACTAGCGTATGACATCCAATGCGAGACCATCGGATGCAATATGCTAATGACCCTCGGCTCCTGCTCTGCTGTTAGCGGGAGCTGAGTGTCATGTGACTGTGCTCAGAGCTTCTCGCACAGAGCAGATCAGAGCACAGCCGCGGAGGAGGTGGAGAAATAAATTTCTCCACCCCCTCCATTGCCAGGGTCAGCGTATATCGCACAGCACTCGGATAATATCCGAGTGATGTGCATTGTCTCACTCGCACCCATAGACTTATATGGGTGCGAAATAAGAAACTAGTTCTGAACTGAAAAAGTAAGTTAATGTCTATGCAAAATGTAAATGCATTTTAACACATGACCATTACACAGAGAAAAACAGGCACAAAAAAACAAATATCCCAAAATAAAATAAATAAAAAATTTTTTTGCAAAAAATGCATGAACGTAGTAATAATTATAAGGGTATTTAGTAAACATAATTCTGATCAAAAGAATGTACAAGCCATCCCGCCACGTCAAGGCAACCCGTGTGGGACAGTCCTAACTCTAGTATTAAAAACCTTTCAACTTGTCAAGTGACGTAAATGTGAACAAGGGCAGAGGGACTGAATTCACCAGTTAAAGCATAGGCCAGACAGGATGGATTTCTCAGCTCAGAAACAGGGCAGTTACACCCTTATATGCACAAGATGCACTGTTGTGAATACCTTGGAGGTGACTGCTGAGCTGGGGCTCCCTCTGGTGGTTGCTGAGGGTGATGAACTAATTACTGAATGGCCTTCAGCAGCCTTGCCGGTAATCAATTGTTCCTCCTGCTCTTGCTTGGAGCACATCTTGCTTTCCTGCTCTCTTTCAGATAAGTGTTTTGCTTTTTTTTCCTCTGTTGGATTTTCACTGCTGGTTTGCTGCTTGCAGTGGACTTCAGCCTGGTCCCCTTTTGGGGTCTTGCGCTGCAATTGTGCTCATTGTGTGTTTGCATTTTTGCTTTGTTGCTTTGTCACTTTTTATTTGCTGTGTTGCTGTGTGTTACACCAGAGATCTGATTTAGGTGGTAGAGATTGTGTGCCTCAGGTTTTTTGTTAATCAGTAGCGTTGGTATTTTTGTCAGGGTTTTTTGGGTTGCAGTCAGAATTCTTTCCTATACTTTTCTATCTAGACAAATTGGGCCCCAGCGTTTGCTCATTCTATGTTCTGTCTGTGTCCGTGTTTTCTTCTTGTCTAACCACCATTACATGTTCGGGGGCTTCCTATTTCTTTGGGGATTCTGCTCCGGGGCAGATAGCATTCATCTTTCTGCCTTTAGGTGTAGCTATCTCTCCGGCTGTGACGAGGCGTCGAGAATCACCATAGGTACGCTCCACGGCTACTTCTAGTGTGGCGGTTAGCTTAGGTTACTGCAATCCAATATTTTCCAGCCTCTCTGGTGTATTGCTACTTTGGCTATTTTTTGCAGTTTCTTCTCAGCTACCGAAACATAACAGTAGTACCGGCCAGACTGAAAATGATATGGTACTCACAGAAGGGAAAAATAGTAAAGTGGAAAAAGTTTGTTACATTTTTTTTTTCCCTCTATTTCTCTGGGTGCTGAGGAGGAATTTTTTTTCTCTCAATGGAGTTTGCACAGTAGTCTAGCCATGTGGAGCAGCTTGCCACTGAGGTTCGGAGTATTGCTGCCTATCTTGCTGGATTGCCGGTTGTGGAACCTAGGATCCCCATGCCAGAATTATTTTTGGGGGATCGGTCTAAATTTCGGAATTTCAAAAATAACTGTAAGTTGTTTTTTGCCTTAAAGCCTAAGTCCTCAGGGAACGCAGCACAGCAGGTTCAAATTGACATCTCTCTGCTGCGTGGCGACCCTCAGGATTGGGCTTTTTCCCTGACACCTGGGGATCCTGTTTTGAATGATGTTGATGTATTTTTTCAGGCTCAGGGGTTATTGTACGATGAACCTAATGTCACTGATCAAGCTGAAAAGACCTTGTTGGCATTAAATCAGGGTCGTGAAGACGCTGAGCTGTACTGTCAGAAATTTCGAAAATGGGCAGTCCTGTCCAAATGGAATGATGATGCTTTGGCAGCCCTTTTTCGGAAGGGTCTGTCAGAAAATATAAAGGACGTTATAGTGGGATTCCCTGTTCCCTCTGGTCTCAATGATTCTATGTCTTTGGCTATTCAAATTGACAGACGTTTGCGAGAGCGCAGAGGTATGCGTGAGATAGTGTTGCCTTGTGAGCCAGCTCCAGAGCCCATGCAGTGTGATGGAGTGACTTCTGGGGCTCAGCGTCATGAGTTTAGCAAGTGCAATGGGTTATGTTTCTACTGTGGTGACGCTTCCCATGCTATTTCCGTCTGCCTTAAGCGGGGAAGACGTTTTGCACGCTCAGTTGTCTTGGGTAGTGTTCAGACTAAATTTCTGTTGACTGTTACCCTGATTTGCTCCCTGTCCACATTTTCGGCTCAGGCTTTTGTTGATTCAGGAGCAGCTATTAACCTGATGGATTTTGACTTTGCCAAACATTGTGGGTTTCCCCCATGATAGCCCTGTGGAAGTCTATTCCTTTACTGGGCATTGGCCAGTTTTCTACTCAGGTGATAATGAGGGTTGAACCAGATCCTCAGGAGAGTTGCAAATTTCTGGTGTTGCATAATCTGCATGACATTATTGTACTGGGTTTCCCTTGGTTACAGACTCATAATCCTGTTTTGAATTGGAAATCTGTGCCTGTGACCAGTTGGGGTTGCCAATGTGTTAGTACTGACACTCCTGTTTTTTCTGCCTCTCCCCAGTCTCAGGATGTCCCTGACTTTTTGACTGATTTTTCTGATGTGTTTAGTGAAAGTAAATCTGCATCCTTACCTCCTCACAGGAGCTATGATTGCGTTATTGAGTTAGTGCCTGGTGGTAAATTTCCTAAAGGTCGCCTTTTTAATTTATCTGTACCTGAACACGATGCTATGCGATCTTATATCAAGGAGTCATTGGAGTAGGGTCATATCAGACACTCCTCCTCACCCTTGGGCGCCGGTTTTTTCTTTGTGGCCAAAAAGGATGGTTCATTGAGGCCGTGTATTGATTATCGCCTCCTGAATAAGATCACTGTTAAATATCAATATCCGTTACCTTTGATTTCTGACCTATTTTCCAGAGTGAAAAGTGCTAGTTGGTTTACCAAGCTTGACCACAGGGGGGCGTATAACCTTATTCGCATTAAGCACGAGGATGAATGGAAGACGGCGTTTAATACCCCAGAGGGGCATTTTGAGTACCTAGTGATGCCTTTTTGGCTTACTAATGCCCCTTCCGTCTTCCAATCCTTCATGAATGATATTTTTAGGGATTTTGTGGATAAATTTCTGATTGTTTATTTGGATGATATCTTGATTTTTTCCAACGACGGGGACTCTCATGTGAAACATGTTCGGACTGTGTTCCAGATTTTGAGAGAGAATGCACTGTATGTGAAGGGATCAAAGTGTCTTTTTGGCGTACAGAAAGTCTCATTTCTGGGATTCATTTTGTCTCCGTCTGTTATTGAAATGGACCCAGTCAAGGTTCAGGCCATCTGTGATTGGGTTCAACCTACTGTGAGGTTCTATGTATATATTCCTGAAACTCAGTTTGTTCGTCAGCCATTTTACTTTCTGTCTTGCTGCAGCTATCTTGCCCTCAGTCAAAATGGAGTTTCCAGCTTGCATGTTCCCGCCCTGATTCTCTCCTTTGCTTCTTAAGCAGCCACAGCTGAGCAATCAGTGCTTCAGAATCTAGCCTGCAGTGAACCTGTGACTTGACTCCTGTAAGCCTTGGACCTTGTACTCCAGCTATTCCTACTGAGGAACTCTGAAGCACTTGTGGACTCTGAACCCTGCTCTTTGAAAGACCCACGTTTGCATGGACTTACGGTAACAGAGAAGAAGATCCTGAATCTGTATTGGAGAGTGATTGCTGAGCTTGGATTACTCTGGCCTGCTGTGTCTCCTGTTTCTGTGTCTGCAAACTGTGTGACTATTTCTGCCAACTTGTATGAAGTAATACAGGACTTTTCTATATCAAACCTGTGACTCCTGTGTTTTCATCGCACCCAAGCACAAGACGCTATATGAACTGTACTACATACATTACACATACTTCATTGAAGGCTATTCAGAGATTTTTGGATTTTGCCAATTTTTATCGCAAATTTATTGGTAATTTCTCCGGTATTGTTAAACCATTGACTGATTTGACCAAAAAGGGTTCCGATGTGGTGAATTGGCCTCCTGAGGCAGTCTCTGCGTTTCAGGAACTTAAGCAGAGATTCATTTCTGCTCCTTTTCTACGGCAGCCTGATGTTTCTCTGCCGTTTCAGGTGGAGGTTGATGCCTCTGAGATTGGGGCAGGTGCCGTTTTGTCCCAAAGGGATCCAGAGACCTCTAAGAGTAACCCTTGTGCCTTTTTCTCTCAAAAATTTTCTCCAACTGAACGTAATTATGACGTGGGTAATCGGGAGTTATTGGCCATGAAGTGGGCCTTTGAAGAGTGGAGACATTGGCTGGAAGGAGCCAAACATCAGGTGGTGGTCCTCACGGACCATAAGAACCTGGTTTATCTCGAGTCAGCCAAGCGACTTAATCCTAGACAGGCCAGGTGGGCCTTGTTTTTCACACGTTTTAATTTTGTGGTTTCTTTTCTTCCGGGCACTAAGAATGTTAAGGAGGATGCCCTCTCGAGGAGTTTCTTTGAGGATTCTCCTGAGTTATCCGATCCTGCTGTTATTTTGAAAGAGGGTGTAGTTCTTTCCTCCATCTCGCCCAATTTGAGACTGGCTCTGGAGGGGTGTCAGGAGGATAAACCTGAGCGCTGCCCTGTTGGGAAAGAGTGTGATGTCTGAGATTCATTGTTCCGCGTTGGCTGGTCATCCCGGGATTTTTGGTACCAGAGACTTGGTGAGTCAGTCCTTTTGGTGGTCTACTTTGTCTCGTGATGTCAGGGACTTTGTGCAGTCCTGTGGGACTTGCTCTCGTTCCAAGCCTTGCTCTCGTTCTAGTGGTTTGTTAATGCCATTACATGTACCCAAGAGGCCATGGACCCATATTTCTATGGATTTTATTTCCGACCTTCCTGTCTCTCAGAGAATGACCGTTATCTGGGTAATCTGTGATAGGTTTTACAAGATGATACATCTTGTGCCATTACCTAAGTTGCCTTCCTCCTCCAAATTGGTGCCTTTGTTCTTTCAGCATGTGGTTCGGTTACATGGCATTCCTGAGAATATTGTGTCTGACAGAGGAGTCCAGTTTGTTTCCAGATTTTGGAGGACATTTTGTTCTAAACTTGGTGTTCAGTTATCTTTCTCCTCTGCATTTCATCCTTAGATCAATGGACAAACCGAGAGAACAAACCAGACCTTGGAGACTTATTTGAGATGTTTTGTGTCTGCTGATCAAGATGACTGGGTCTCTTTTTTGCCTTTGGCTGAGTTTGCTCTTAATAATAGGGCTAGCTCTGCCACCTTGATGTCTCTATTTTTCTGCAATTCTGGGTTTCACCCTCGATTTTCTTCGGGAAAGGCGGAGGCTTCTGTCTGTCCGGGGGTTGACTCTATTGTGCAGCGTATGTAGCAGATTTGGGACCAGGTAGTGGAGAGGTTGTCTTTCTCTCAAGAGAAGGCCCAGCGGTTTGCCAACCGGCATAGGACTGATGGTCCTCGTTTTAAAATGGGGACTTGGCTTGGTTGTCCTCAAGAAATATCCCTATGAAGGTTGCATCTCCAAAATTTAAGCCAAGGTTCATTGGACCTTATAAGATCATGGAAATTATCAATCCTGTTTTCTTCCGTTTGCTTCTTACAGGGACATTTAAGATCCATAACGTGTTCCACGAGTCCTTATTGAAGAGATTTATCGAGCCAGTGGTTCCTGTGGCTGCGCCTCCTGATCCTGTTTTGGTTGAGGGCAATTTGGAGTATGTGGTTGAGAAAATATTGGATTCTCGTTTTGCTAGACGGAAACTCCAGTAATTGGTTAAGTGGAGAGGTTATGGTCAGGAGGACAATTCTTGGGTGTTTGCTTCCGACATCCATGCTGGGAGACTTATCCGTGCCTATCATCGAGCTCATCCTAATCGGCCTGGTTGCGCAGGTGAGGGTTCGGTGACCTCTCCTCAAGGTAGGGGCACTGTTGTGAATACCTTGGAGGCGACTTCTGAGCTGGGGCTCCCTCCGGTGGTTGCTGAGGGTGATGAACTAATTACTGAATGGCCTTCAGCTGGCTCTGAATGGTATGATATAAGTGACCTGAGTTCCCAGCAGCCTTGCCGGTAATCAATTGTTCCTCCTGCTCTTGCTTGGAGCACATCTTGCTTTCCTGCTCTCTTTCAGATAAGTGTTTTGCTTTTTTTTCCTCTGTTGGATTTTCACTGCTGGTTTGCTGCTTGCAGTGGACTTCAGCCTGGTCCCCTTTTGGGGTCTTGCACTGCAATTGTGCTCATTGTGTGTTTGCATTTTTGCTTTGTTCCTTTGTCACTTTTTATTTGCTGTGTTGCTGTGTGTTACACCAGAGATCTGATTTAGGTGGTAGAGATCGTGTGATCTCAGGTTTTTTGTTAAATGTTGGTATTTTTGTTAGGGTTTTTTTTGGGTTGCAGTCAGAATTCTTTCCTATACTTTTCTATCTAGACAGATTGGGCCCCAGCGTTTGCTCATTCTATTTTCTGTCTGTGTCCGTGTTTTCTTCTTGTCTAACCGCCATTACATGTTCGGGGGCTTCCTATTTCTTTGGGGATTCTGCTCCGGGGCAGATAGCATTCATCTTTCTGCCTTTAGGTGTAGCTATCTCTCCGGCTGTGACGAGGTGTCTAGGATCACCATAGGTACGCTCCACGGCTACTTCTAGTGTGGCGGTTAGCTTAGGTAACTGCAATCCAATAGTTTCCAGCCTCTCTGGTGTATTGCTACTTTGGTTATTTCTTGCAGTTTCTCCTCAGCTACCGAAACATAATAATGCACTCTGAACAAAATAAGAAACTAGTTCTGAACTGAAAAAGTAAGTTAATATGTATGCAAAATGTAAATGCATATTAACACATGACCATTACACAGAGAAAACAAGGCACAAAAAAAACAAATATCCTACTATAAAATAAATAAAAAATTTTTTTGCAAAAAATGCATGAAGGTAGAAATAATTATAAGGGTATTTAGTTAACATAATTTTGATCAAAAGAATGTACAAGACATCCCGCCACGTCAAGGCAACCCTTGTGGTACAGTCCTAACTCTAGTGTTAAAAACCTTTCCACTTGTCAAGTGACGTAAATGTGAGCAAGGGCAGAGGGACTGAATCCACCAGTTAAAGCATAGGCCAGACAGGATGGATTTCTCAGCTCAGAGACAGGGCGGTCACACCCTTATATGCACAAGATGCACTCTGAACAAAATAAGAAACTAGTTCTGAACTGAAAAAGTAAGTTAATGTGTATGCAAAATATAAATGCATATTAACACATGACCATTACACAGAGAAAACAAGGCACAAAAAAAAAGCAAATATCCTAAAATAAAATAAAAACTTTTTTTTTTGTATAAAATGCATGAAAGGTTTTTAATACTAGAGTTAGGACTGTCCCACAAGGGTTGCCTTGATGTGGCGAGATGGCTTGTACATTTTTTGATGAAAATTATGTTTCCTAAATACCCTTATAATTATTGCTACCTTCATGCAGTTTTTGCAAAAAAATTTTTTATTTATTTTATTTTAGGATATTTGTTTTTTTTTGTGCCTGGTTTTCTCTGTGTAATGGTCATGTGTTAATATGCATTTATATTTTGCACACATATTAACTTACTTTTTCAGTTCAGAACTAGTTTCTTATTTTGTTCAGAGTGCATCTTGTGCATATAAGGGTGTGACCGCCCTGTTTCTGAGCGGAGAAATCCATCCTGTCTGGCCTATGCTTTAACTGGTGGATTCAGTCCTTCTGCCCTTGTTCACTTTTTTTGTCACTTGACAAGTGGAAAGGTTTTTAATGCTAGAGTTAGGACTGTCCCACAAGGGTTGCCTTGATGTGGCGGGATGGCTTGTACATTCTTTTGATCAAAATTATGTTTACTAAATACCCTTATAATTATTACTACCTTCATGCACTTTTTGCAAAAAAAAAATTTTTTTTATTTTATTTTAGGATATTTTTTTTTGTGCCTGTTTTTCTCTGTGTAATGGTCATGTGTTAATATGCATTTACATTTTGCATACACATTAACTTACTTTTTCAGTTCAGAACTAGTTTCTTATTTTGTTCAGAGTGCATCTTGTGCATATAAGGGTGTGACCGCCCTGTTTCTGAGCTGAGAAATCCATCCTGTCTGGCCTATGCTTTAACTGGTGGATTCAGTCCTTCTGCCCTTGTTCACATTTACATCACTTGACAAGTGGAAAGGTTTTTAATACTGGAGCTAGGACTGTCCCACAAGGGTTGCCTTGACGTGGCGGGATGGCTTGTACATTTTTTGATCAAAATTATTTTACTAAATACCCTTATAATTATTAATACCTTCATGCATTTTTTGCAAAAACATTTTTTATTTATTTTATTTTAGGATATTTGATTTTTTTTTTGTGCCTGGGTTTCTTTTTTTATATGGATGCGAGCGAGCCGAGACTCGGCCGAGTGTCAGTGACAATCGCAGCATGCTGCAATTTCACTCTCACGTTGAATACGGCCGAGAAAAAAAACGCTGATAGGAGCTGCACCATAGATGAATATTGGTCTGAGTGCTATGCGATGTTTTATCGCATAGCACTTGTCCATATTCATCGCTAGTGTGACCCCTGCCTTACAGTTCTGCTCTGAAGTTGGCTCAGATAGTTGCACTCCTCTGCTTGCAACATTAAAGAGTGCACAGTTGTCATGGCTCGACTCCGAGGCCTGATCTAGTGACCTATGGCTGTGTGGTTGGTCTTTCTCTCTGTTGGACCACTGCCTGTGCTGTCTCTGTCCATCTGCTGATAATGCCTTTGTCTTTGTTTTGCTTTGCTATTTTTCTTCTGTGCAGGTGTTTTCACTTTCTTCTTTGGCTTGTCCTATCCCATTTTGGAAGAAGCTTTATATACTCTCATGACACATTCTGTCTTTGCTGGCTATATTCCAAGTTAGATGTATTTTTTGGATCACAGCTACACAGTGAAGAATTATTTTTCTGAGGTTTTATTTATTGTTTGTCCTGTAGTTTGTTTGCATGTTCTCCTTCCCCGCACTCTTCCCATTTTGTTACATTTAAGGTCTGGGGTTTTCCACGTACACTGAGGGTCTTTTTGGGTACCTTTCCTTTTCTTACGTTATCAGTAAAATTACTGGATTGCTTAGATGGAGACAGAAGTAAGTTTTCTATTTTTTTCTGCTTAATATAAATTATACTTTTGTTTATGTCTGAGAGTCAACAAGTGTAGGCATTATTTTATCTTTAGTCCGTAGTTGGCATTTCTCTCGGTTCTCGGACTCATTTATGATGACCCTGAGAAGGTCACTGTTGGCGAGTCCAAGATCAGTAGGTTGGTTCAGGGAGGTAATAGAGCTGAGAATTACTGCTGAGTTCACACGTTGAGGTGTGGAGACCTCTTGGAACAACCCTGCTTTCCAGAGTAAGTTCTGCAGGGACAGATGGATGAGATTAAGGACAGGATGATACAATGAGGGTCAGACTGGCCCACCGTAACATCGGATGATTCTCCGGTGGGCTCCGAGGCCTTGGCGGCCCCAGAACAGGACATTGAGGGAGCCTGCTGCTTTCAACTGAATGTGCGTCCGAGGATGCACATACAGTTGAAATGTATTGCCCTGTCGCCGTCGCAATAGGCTGCTATCCTAGCACAGGCGAGAGGCTGACATGTGTTACTCCATCACAGACGGCACATGACAGTGACATCGCCGGCGTATGACATCACTGTCATGAGACGCCTGTGGCGGGCATACTTACGTCAGCCACCAGCTTTTGCTAGGTGGGCGGCCATTTTAACATGAGCGCGCCGGATCTCCAAGCTAAGGATGTTGTGTTGCACCCTGGAAAAGCAGGCAGACAAGAGGGTTTTTTCCCTCCCCCTTCTGTCACTGTGGATATGACATGATGCTGGGGCCAGGCCAGGCTAGGTCCCTTGGCCCTGGTTGTGCCCCCAAAGTCCCTTGGCCCTGGCTAGGACCCCTATGTCTCTTGGCCATGGCTGTACACCCTAGATCCCTTTTGCCTGACTGTGCCACCTATGTCCTTTGGCCCTGGCTGTGCCTCCTATGGCCCTTGGCCCTGGCTGTGCCCCCTATGTCCCTGGCTGTGTCCCCTATGTCCCTGGCTGTGCCCCCTAGGTCCCTTGGCCCTGGCTGTATCCCCTATGGTAGGGTGCCCAGGGGCATAGCCAGGGCCAAGGGACCAACGGGACACAGCCAGGGCCAGAGGACCTAGGGAGCCAGGATGGGGTACATTGTTAAATAAAGGGGGCCAGGATGGGGGACTTAATGGGAACCTGTCAGGTCCCCCATGCTCTCCAACAAAGCAGAATTCACTAATTTATGAGTAAATTCCATGGCTAACTAGCCCTGTATAACGTTTGTCTGTAAAAATGAGGCTTAAAAAAGCTTTTATATTGTCCTTGTTTCCTATACTAATGGAAGCTTTGACTAGTCGATGGGGCATTAGTTATCCCTGACTAGTCAGCCCTCTTTCCATACTATCATGGTGTTCAGAGGCGTACTGCACATGATCGGAAGTTCAGAAGATTGGTTCCAGACATATGCAGTGCGCACCTCTGAAACCAGGAAACCTACACCTGGCTGCAAAGGTGCAGTGACGCTGCTGAAATGTTCAGCACACCTGTGTGAGATTTGCAGGTGCTGGCAAAAATGACAGCTCCTACAAATTATGTTATTACACCCACAGGGTCAAGATGACATGGAAAGAGGGCTTACTAGTAAGGGTTAGCTAACGCTCCATCGATTAGTCAAAGCTCTCATTACTATAGGAAACGGAACAATATAAATGTTTTTCAACCCATTAATGACCAACGATAGACCCTTAAACGGTGGCAGTTAGATGGCCTTTTTCCTCAGTGCCGCTTTTTACCGGCGCTGATAAATAAGGGTATAGCGCCCGTCAGTGTTTCGGGTCAGTTTTTACTGTCCCCAGCGATTTATTTGATCTCTGGGATCTAGGTGGGTCAGGCATTGTTGTAATATCTCGTCAAATAGAAAGGTTACAGTTCATTAGATAACTACTAGGACAATTCAGAGGATATTCATGTAGATTGCCTAATAAGAGATGTCCATCAGCGTCGACAGAGGATGGGGGTTTCTGAGGGTCCGGTGGACCCTCGTAGAAGGGGATGTACTGTTGTGGCTCGACTCTGGGGCTCAATTCAGTGGACTCTGGCTGTGTGGTCAGTTTCCCTCTCTGTTGGACCACACCCTGAATTGTCTCTGTCAAACTATTGATAATGCTGTTGTCTGTCTTTTGCTTTGTTGTTTTGCTTCTATGCAGGTGTTTTAACTTCATCATTTGGTTTGTCCTATCACATCATGGGAGGGTATTTATTTTCTCCTGGCAAATGCAGTCTGGCTATATTCCAAGTAATATAGATTTTTGGAGTCTCAAAACCTGCTGTGGTGCTGCGGATTCCTCCCACTGTGTGCTGCTGTCCTCGTTCTGCATGTCGCCTTTCAATGTTGGGTCAGTGACTTCATTGTCCACCACTTCGTCTTCCACTTCCGCACCCAGGTCCTCCTCCTGACTTGCTGACATATAACACCACCACTTGATGGCAATTTTCTGATCATCGTCCAGCTCTTACTACAGTAATTGCATTTTAACACCATCACCTTCTTGTGAGCATCGCTACATGCGATTTTCTCATGCCCTGGTTGGAACAGGTGAAATGAGAAGCCAGAATCTATAAATGCAAATAAGCTTCGTAAATTTCTATTTTTATTCCTTTTCTTGTTCATGTATGTTTTCCATGTATGCTGCATGTTGTTTTAAAGGTTTTCATGTATTTCTTGACATTTTGGGATGAGGTTGTGGAGGGAGGAGCATACCTGTTACATGGCATTTCTTTCTCCATCACATCTCTTACCTATTGACCCGTGAAAGCTCAGTAAGTGCGAAAAGGCCGTCGTCAGCACCTGCACACTCCTGTCTTCACTCTCCCGGCCATGACGTTTTAACATTGTCGAGTACAGAGTGGAATTTGTAAACATCGGTGAGTGCTATCCATCTTTTCTTATCAGAGGCATTCACTATGCTGCTATTTTCTGGAGGAGCACCCAGTATCTTGGGATAAAGCCTGCAATATTGAATAACACCGTTGACAAAGACATTCAGCAGTATAAGCGGTGCTGTCATCTTTTTTCTTTTCAAGTGTGAATCTATAAATGCAAATGTAAACAGCTCTTCAGAGTGTCAAAGTATGGGATTACTTGTCTCCAGGCTCTTGGCATGGTTGGTGGAAGGAGTATCATGGTGAGGATTATGTGGTCCAGAATCAAGGCAACTAAGACTAGACCGTGTGGTAGACAGGGTGGTGCTGGCAAAGTGACTGGAAGCATTATCTGGTATCCATCCAACAACCTATTCACATTGGTCTGGTGGTGTTCCGCACTCCCCTGCAAAGTGGGACAGAAAGCTAGATCGACATGTTCTGTGTGTTTGTTGTGGTCTTGCGGCAGGCACTTTGTCACCTTGCCCACGTCCTCATCTTCTGCGCTCACTTTCAGCATCATGCCCACTTCCCCATCCCATATACCATGCACCATGCCCATTTTAAATTATGTATGACATATACCCCTTATATCCCTATTCAGAAAACATTGCAGACAGTATTCCAATGACAGCAACATTTGCTCTCTACAGATGGATGTATAAGACTGTAGTATCAATATAGCCATGCTATTTAAAACCAAATTTTTGTTTTTGTGTGTTTTGAGGCTCAACTCTTTTATGATAAATGCCGTATAAAATGTAACTTCTGATAAAAATTGCAGTATTACAATGCCAGCAAAATGTTCCAACTTGAGAATAATGTATAAGACTGCAGTATCCATATAGCAATGCAATATTTTTAGCAAATATTTTTTTGAGGGCTTTTGAGACCCACTCTAAGGCTGGAGTCACACGGCCGTATAACTCGTGCAATAATAGCATTGCACTGCACGGACTGGCCGGCACCTCTCCTGACCCAAGCATGACAGCATGATGGATTACTATGCAGCTGTCAAGCTCAGGTCAGGAGAGCTGACAACCAGTACAAGTTTTACAAAGCGATTCTCGCACGAGAAATACGGCAGTGTGTCTCTGCCCTAACACAATAGATGACGAATAAAATTTCACAGCTCCAAAAAAAGGCTATATTACAATGCCAGGCAAATTTGCATATCTCAGACAGACATAACAGACTGCAGTATAAATATAGAAATGCAATTTTGTCAACAAACAATTTATTTTTTGGGGAGTTTGAGGCACAACTGTAGCAAGCTAAATGCCGTTTAAAATTTCACTGCTCAAAAAAATTGCAGTAATACAATGCCAGGCAAATTTGCCCATTTAAGATGGACGTATGAGACTGTGGTACCAATATAGCAATAATATGCTATTGAGATTCAACTAAATCTGTCTGTATGCTTTTGATGCACAATTGCCACAGTAAAAATGGTGTACCCTATTTCCCTACTCAGAACAATTTGCAGGTTTAAGAGCTAAAAGAATATTATTCGCCCTGAAAAGAGGTTTTGGTATCAGTTCCTGGCTGCAGCATAAAGGACTTGCAGTGCACCCTATCCTGTCCTACACAATCCCTTCATCACAATCTCCCCTAAGTGCTGCTAACAGCAGTATTAATATGTATTATAATTAACCTTAAGAAGGACTGTTGTTCTTCACTGAAATAAAAATGTGATTGAATCCATATGTAATATGCAGCTCCAATTCTGTCTCTCTCTCACAAGCACCTTTCCATATGCTGCCCGTGTCCGGGGTACAGTATGCCGAACATGGCGTCACGGGTCTTCTATAGACCTGATAACGCTATGTGGCCAGCCAACCACAGCGATGCCAGAACCAAGATGGCTACGGTATTACAGTGACTGGCAGGCAATCCTCACATGTTCATTGGTTTTCTAAAAAGCACCAAACGTGGGGCAGGAACTCAAGTTCGTTACTCAGCGAGTAATGCGCATCTCGAGCACACTGATACTCGAGCGAGTTACGAGTAATGACATTCTCACTCATCATTAATTAAAACTTATCATTCATCTGTAACAAAAAATCAACTAGACAAGTTTTTTTCTGGTGTAGTATGTTCCTTCTCTTCCAGGGTATTTTGTGTTAGAGCACTGTATGGCACAATAGAAAGAGCCATCGTTTTTGGACAGGAAATCCCACTATATATGAAATGAGGTGTTTATGACAGCGGAGAAAGTTGACCAAGCAAAACACTCACTCCAGGTGATGGTGTCACTGTCAGAGGTTTCATCATCCTGCTGTGCTTGAGGTAAAACCCCCCCAAAAAATGAGCCAGAGTATAAGTTGGTATACATGCCACATAGACTGTGGTCATTTAGCAGACACCACCTAAGATAGAAACAAAATAAGCATATAGTGTGCGGTAAGTAAAAAGTAGTACATATAAACAGCATAAGGTACTTAGTAAACACTGTGTTTGATTAAAAAAAGTGTAAAAGTCATCCCACCACAACAAGGTGTACCCCAGTCGGGAGAATCCTATCCTCTAATATTGAAACATCACCTTGTGTTTACTATTATATTTTATTTATATTTACTATTACTTTTTTCTTACAGCAGGATATATATTCATTTTGTTTCTATCTTAGGTTTTGTCTGCAAAATAGCCACTGTGTGAATATGCTTCTATATGTATGCAAACTTATTCTTTGGCTCATTTTTATGTTTTTGCTTTAGTTTCTTGCCCATTGTACAAAAAGCTGTATGGCTCCCCCTTTTTGAGCTAGGTATTTCATTCATATAATTTCCTAAGGCTGGGTGTCTGAACAGTTGGGTTCTGGTCATGCTCTGCCCCCATCTACATTGATGTTGCCTTACACAAGGTGAGGTTTTAATATTAGTGGACAGGATCATCTTGATTGGGGTACCTCTTGTCACAGTGGGATGGATTTTATACTTTTTTTTATCAAAAGCAGTCTTCATTAATTACCCTATGTTATTTATATGTACTATTACTTTGTACATGCTTACAGCAAGGTATATGCTATTTATTTTTCTATCTTATGTTTTGTCTGCTAAATGGCCACAGTGTTGCATGTATTTTATACTGTGGCTCACTTTTTTGGTTTGCTTTAGGTTTTTTTGTACTTGAAGAGGATTATAAGTGAGTTGGGATGAGCGAGTAATGAAATACTCGGACTCGCTGTACTTGATACGAGTAGCTCCTAATACTCTGGTATTCGTAACGAGTAGCGAGTCCAATGTAAGTCTATGGGAAATGCGAGTAATGGGCAGAGAATGTGTGTAGGCAGAGAATGTGTGCGGGGGGTCTGTGAGGCTGTGTGTGTGCGCGGGGCTGTGCCAGGCTCTGCTGGCTCGGACTCTGCCGGGCCTGTGCTGGGGCTGTGCCGGGCTGTGCCGGTGTTGTGCGGGGCTGTGCCGGCCTCTGCCGGGCTGTTCCGGCCTCTGCCGGAGTTGTGCGGGGCTCTGCCAGGCTCAGGCTCTGCTGGCTGTGCGGGCATTGTCCAATGGGACTACTTGTCCCATCCAGCTATGCCTGCTACAGTGACAGCATTAGCGGATGATGGGAAAGTAGTATTCCCATAATCCGGCTATTGTGAATGTTAAAAAAAAAGACATACAGAACATGCAACATAATACAGTACATACACATAACATAGAGTACATACCGCACACACCTAATTCCACGAAGCACTCGGCTCCTGCAAATAATATTAAAATATTAAACCAAACTATACTCACCTTTCCGATGCAGTTACTCTTTAAAAACGAGTGTCCCACGACGGACACAGCAGAGCCCGGCACAGCCCCAGACACACACACACACACCTTCACAGACCCCCGCACACATTCTCCGCACACATAGTCATAGCCTATGACTCATAGGCTATGACTATGACGCTGCGCGGCCAGCCAATCACAGTAATGCCACAACAAAGAAGGCGGCTTTACTGTGATTGGCTAACACATGCCGGGCAGGAGATCCAAATATTGCTAGGCGAGTAGTGAAATGTACTCTCTAGGATTCGAGTACCGCATTACTCGCCGAGTACCGAATCCTAACAAGTATACTCGCTCATCCCTAGAAGTGAGATTATGACATGCTGTAGATCATGATGATGACAAAAAACAGGTATTTTCTGAGGATGCAGCCTGTCTACCAGAAAGACAAGTGCAAGGAGATCGAGTAGGATGACAACTTAAACCTTGCTAATATTTCTTCAAGTTCTGATGAAGAGTCATAGTTCCTAGTCTATTTCAGCCAGCGTATCCACATCTTATTTTCCTCCTGCAGTGGTTACATTTTGTAAAAAATTTTACTTGTCAACGATATTAAAAATATATTTTTTCAGCAATATTGTTGTCTTGCTTCTACCTGGAGAATTAAAAAAGTGTGATTGATATTCAGTAGATGCAGCACTGCCAGCTGCACTACTCTATAATCATTGTTGGGATCAATCACTGGTACCAGTTCTCCTCTCTTTCTCACTCTCCTTCTCAATTGAAACACTGCATTTTGCTCTTTACTTCACTATTGGTGTTGCCTAACACACTATTTGAAGAATTAATCCACTGTTTTATGGATTTCTTTCCCACCCCTATTGTTAAGCTGTATGCTGTCCTCTTACGATTCATATTCACTCCCCAAATTGATGCTGGATTTCCTGCCTCTTTTTTTAAACCGGCTTTAAGCCTTCCTCCTGATTGGCTGTGCTATATCAAGTGATGTGAAAGCAGCAAGACATTGTTAAAGCCCAACCAGCATCGCCTGAGGTCGTTTAAGCCTTCTTTGGCTAATATAATCTTATTCATTTTATAAAATGATAATGGGCATTTTTTGCAAGTTCCCAAAAGCAAATCGCAAATTGTTCAATTTCACTGCAAATCTAGTGAATCCCCAAAAATTCAACATGAATTGAATTCACAAGAAATTGATTTACTTGTCACTACTCATTACATAACACAATGAAATTGTTATGTTGTGAAAAGCTGGTCATCTGACATCACATATTTATGGATATTTTGAATAAAGATAAAAGGTAAGGAAGGATTGTGCAAATTAACCCAACCCCAAACAACAATCCTACTATTTTCTGTTAGCAAAATGTCCTCAAAAGAACAAAAGAACTACAAGTACCTCAAGCAACCCATGTATTTTGTCTTAAATGTATGACAAATTTATGATTTTACCCAGCACTTTTTTCATTTCAGAATGAAAATAAAGTCCACCATAAAGACAAAATGTCATTACAGCTTATAAATATGTATGACATTTTACTTACTTTACTGATTTTTTGGTGCTTGGCAAAATTAAGAGCATGGAAAATGCATTGCTAATAGGAACTTGTGGCACCTTTGCATTAAGTATAGCATCTATGGAAAAATATATTCATTTTCTGCTTCATTTTTATTAACAAAATTGAAACATAGTTAACTTAATTGGACTATTTTATAGCCATCAACAGAAAGACACTCTTTAATGTCAAAGTGAAAAATAAATCTCTTTAAAGTGATCCAGATTCCTTACAATTATAAACTAAGTGGATGCATAAATATTCACTTTTGTTATGATATAACCTAAATCATGACTGGAACAGCCAATTAGCTAAAAAAAAATGACAAAAAAAATCTAAACAGTTCTATGATCACAATCTAGGTAAAAAAGTTCAAATTCTGACTATTCATAGAATAGGACACAAATGTAGACCTCTATACAGCCAGCAATCACCAAAAACTTCTAAGAATAAAACTATTAGGCCGGAGTCACACACAACGTATAAAAATATGGTCCGTATTTTACGGTCGTAATACGCAGAAAATTTCCCTGAACAGTGATCCATATGTCATCCGTTTGTAATGCGAGGCTGAGTTTTTTACGCATGTAAGCATCTGTATGACATCCGTATGACATCCGTATAGCGTTTTTTCTCGCAACCTTGCAAAAATCGACATTTAATGGTTTTGAGGCTTGAAAATAAATTGAAATCATCATTAGCAACCCTATTTATTGGCTTTACAACAGGTGGCAGCCTCCAATCTGGCCATTTTGGTTCCGTGGTTGTGTTGGTGTAGTTGTGGTTTGTGTGAAAAATGTCAGACAGACTTAGTTTCACCCCAACTGAGCGCCTGCTATACAACTGAGTTTTGTCACGCCACTTTGGCCAGCCATACCTAGTGATTGTGGATCTGAGGAGGAGGAGACGACTGTGGGTTTATCCGCTTTTGAGGCAACGCCTCACTAAAGGCCATTTCCACCGTCTCTGTGCATCACTGTGGGCCCATCCTGCCAAGTTTTACCAATATTGTAGCATGAGCCTTGCCACCTTTGATATTTTGTTGGAGACCATGCACTCTGGGATCACCTTTCAGGACACCAGGATGAGCAAATGTATTTCTGCTGAGGAGCACCTTATCCTTACGTTACCGTATGTATTTCTCCTCCTCATACTGTATGTTGATGATGTATAAAAATTTTGTATATAGTTCTATTTCAAAATGTTGTTTGTTTTAGTCGTAATAAATATCTAAAATCATAACTCGCATTATTAATAATAATATGTATTTGTTTCTAAAATCATACAGCCATTGGAACTCTTTTTATGTTATTGCATGGCTTGTTAGTTAGACACTGTAACTGTGATTATTGTGATTTGTTTTTAACCTTCAACATGTTAGCTAATTTTAGTTTATATTTTATTTTCTTGTAGCTTCCTCACAACAGGACTTTCGAATGCTGCACTGCATCATGAATTTTTGATCGGAAAATCAACAATATCAGCATTGTCCGGTCTACCTGTTCGCAAATCTGGTCACGACTTCATCAAGTGGTCATGCCTGAGCCAAAGATGGAAGACTGGTTGTGGATTTCCAGAGGATTTGAGGAGCACTGTCAATTTCCCAATTGTTTTGGTGCCCTGGATGGGAAGCACATCCATGTGCGTAAGCTGCCCAACTCAGGGTCCCAATTCTATAATTATAAACAATATTTTTCTGTAGTTCTGTAGTGCTGTTGGCCCTGGTTGACAGTTACTACCGGTTTATAATTGTAGATATTGGGACCTATGGAAGAACTGGATTCTCCAGAGTCTTTAATTCTTCCATTATGGGTCGGCGGCTGCACAATAATCAGTTGGACTTACCACCACCATGTCAGCTTCCAGGCTCCAATATTCAACCTGTACCTTATGTCCTTGTTGCAGATGAAGCCTTTGAATTGACCCATCACGTAATGAGGACCTATCCCCGTAGAAACCTGGACCACCGGCGCAGAATCTTTAACTTGCGCCCATCACGCGCACGACGACTGGTGGAGTGCCCCTTTGGCATTCTTTGTGCCAAATGGCTGGTCCTCCATTCAGCCATTCAGTTGAGTGAAGCTAATGTTAATGATTTGATAAATGCATGTGTCATCCTACATAACTTCACCCGAATACATGATTGCTCCTCATCTGATGGTGCTGAAGTTGTTTATGCCAATGTGAGTATGCCTATTCCACTTGTGATCCCTCCCCGTTGTCCGCTCTCTGGACTCAAAGTACGTGATGTTTTCACTAATTATTTTGTGACACCTCATGGAGCTACTCCCTGGCAAGAGAATGCAATATCTATGTTGGAATTTTTTTTTTCCTTTATTTAAAAGATTGTTTGTTCTTGATGTTTGTGTGTGCTTTCATTTTCATTGTGGCAAATGTTGAAATATTTTGTTGTCCAAATTATGAATTAAATAACACGCAAAAAGTGTACAATTGTAACTTTTTTATAAAGGCAAAATATAACTTAGGATAAAAAAACTAAAAATCACTCATATGGCTTTTGTGGCCAGACAAATTTGGCCAAACATTTTTTTTACATTTCCAAAAACAAAAATAAACATAAAAACTGAAATTTGCGTTATCAACATAACACACAATCACAATTTACAACTTCTCGTAGGTTAGTGGTGGGGATGGCGGGAGTCCAGCTTCAATTTGTAGGTGGGTTTGACGCCCAACTTGGACCTCACCCTGTGTGGGAACGTATTCTGGGCCAGGATGGGTGATGTGGCTAGGATCCTGGTAGTGACTATAGAAGTGGCCAGACGAATATTGGAGATGATACTCCTGTGGATTTTGGTAGCCACGTGATTCATACCCCCAATATGACCATGTTGATCAAAGCCAGGTTGGGACCAGTCTCCAACACTGGGTCTGATCAAGTGGCCATATTATGCAGGTGGATTATAGGCTGCAATTTGGCACTGTGGAGGCCAATGTTGGATTGGGGTGGATTGGCATGTGGTGTAGGAACCCGTGGAGGAGGTGGCTCAGATCCTGATTGAACCTGCACTTCTGGGTTTGAGGAAATTCTGAGCTGGTCATGGGCTGAGAGCTGCCACCGCTCCAAAAACTCAAAAACCTTATATGGGTTATTGGGGGTGTGTGCAGGCATCAATCAAGATCTGAATGGATCCTCGCACATGCAGTCTGACCTCCCGGAGTAGTGGACGGAGGTACCAGACCAGGCTGCGGGCATAGGCATCCTCACCATCATCCTGGGCAGCCCTGGACAGATATTTTAACACCCCCATATCTACATGCCTCCTTGTGTCAGAGGCATGGATGTCTCTTCTTCTTAGTCGGCCATGGCGGGGTATGACAGCAGGCTGGGGTGATGTCTCAAGAAGCACAGTAGGGCTGCTGCTATTGCCCTGGTCCTCCTGTTGTGCAAAATCCAGGCTGCATGATGCCACTGGTGGTGCTGGGTCTGGTGCTGGTTCTGGTAGACGTTGTGGGATGCAGCTGGAAGGTTCAGAGGATGGGCCAGTCACCTCTTCACCTCCCCCTACTGGATCAATTATGGCCTCCGAATCAGAACCTGTCTTCCTCTTAGTGAGGTTGGACTGAGTTCTGTTTTTAAATGTGAAACACAAAAAAATTGAAGATATGGCCCTAAACAGCATATGTGAAATGTTTGTGTGATGTATGTACTTACGGTTTGAGATCCAGAATGGGAGCCAGGAAGGACAGCTGGTCATAATAAATGTATTTTCTCTTGGTTGGTGCTACATCCCCACTCCTGGCCCGCTGCTGACGATCCCGCCGATATTGGTCGCCGATGCTGCGCCAGCATCTCATGACATCTTCCACTGCAAAGTGACAATAATTTATTAGGACATTGGCCAATTTTCATAACACTTTCACATATATTTTTACAGTGTCATGTGGCCTAGTAAGGTGTCATTTAAACATCACATATATTACACAGAATGGCCAAAACCTACACATATTATTTTAGGGTCTAATGGGAAAACATGTTATTTTGCACATTAATATGATTTTTAAAAAAGGAAAGAACTTACTAATTTGTTGCTGGCTCTCACGTGGCCTCTCCTCATAATCTGGAAACATTTGGAGACAGATCCTCCTCCTTGCCGCCTCATTTCGGGCCCAGTCAGAATAATGTGCGCCCCTCTGGTCCCACAGTTCTGGCCTCTCTTGGACCAGAACGATAAGCATTTCCACGTTGATGTATGTGGACATGATGGTGGACTCCGTGGAGGCGTTGTTCTGGGATCTCTGGCACGCTTTATAAGCTAATTAGCATGTCAAAGCTTGCTGATAATGGCTGAGTCAATTTCCTGTCAACTGGAGAAATCTTCTGTATTTCTCACAAGTCACATGTCTGGTCTATGTGTAATCCGTATTTTTCTCACCCCCATAGACTTGCATTGGCGTATTACGGCCGTAATACGCTGACAATTGCAGCATGCTGCATTTTTCTCAGCCTGTATAATACGGACGAGAAAAAAATCGGCTGATGGGAGCTGCCCCATAGATTAACCCCGGTTCCGAGTGCAATGCGATTTTTTTATCGCATAGCACTCATCTGTATTTCTCGCTAGTGTGACTCTGGCCTTAGAGAAGAAGTCAAAAATATCCAGGAGTGGAATTGGAGGATGTTCATTCAGTTGTTTTATTTTGTTGAAAAAAAACAGATCACAGACATGGCACAAAACTGAAGTCATTTCAAATGGGAACTTTCTGGCTTTAATAAACACTAAAAGAAATCAAGAACAAATAATGTGGTAGTCAGTAATGGTTATTTTTTAACCAAGCATAGGGGAAAAATTATGGAATCATTCAATTCTGAGGGAAAAAAATATGGAATCATGAAAAACAAAAAAAAAACACTCCAACACATCACTAGTATTTTGTTGCATCACCTCTGGCTTTTACAACAGCTTGCAGTCTCTGAGGCATGGATTTAATGAGTGTCAAACAGTACTCTTCATAAATCTGGCTCCAACTTTCTCTGATTGCTGTTACCAGATCAGCTTTGTAGGTTGGAGCCTTGTCATGGACCATTTTCCTCAACTTCCACCAAAGATTTTCAATTGGATTGAGATCTGGACTATTTGCAGGCCATGACATTGACCTTATGTGTCTTTTTTCAAGGAATGTTTTCACAGGTTTTGCTCTATGGCAGGATGTATTATCATCTTGAAAAATTATTTCATCATATCTAAACATCCTTTCAATTGATGGGATAAGAAAAATGTCCAAATTAACAGCATATAGGAAAGATGTGTATCTTCGTACCGTGTTAGCCAGTAGATAGAAAAATATTTGGACTTGAGAGTTCTCAGTGGTTGATACCTTTTAATGGCTAACTGAAAAGATGGTAACAAATTGCAAGCTTTCGAGACTACTCAAGTCTCTTCATCAGGCAAAGACTAATACAAATTCTGAAGAATCACATATTTATACACATAACAGCACAGAAATAATGCAATAAGATAAGACAAGTGACGTGAAGCAGAACTGTCATTATGGGAGATAGAGATGAACATAAATATTGGAACAGTTCATAGATAAGGAGTGTGAAAGATTTATTGCCCTCTGATTGGAGTCTGCTATTGTGTTTTGATGCCCCTAGAAGGTCAGAGAAGCATAAACTTGTGCATTTATGGAAGATGTAATGACAGCCATCTCCCCAGTGCCTGTACCTGATATGCAGCCCCATATCATCAATGACTGTGGAAATTTGCATGTTCTCTTTAGGCATTCATCTTTATAAATCTCAATGGAATGGCACCAAACAAAAGTTCCAGCATAATCACCTTGCCCAATGCAGATTACAGATTCATCACTGAATATGACTTTCATCTAGTCATCCACAGTCCACAATTGCTTTTCCTTAGCCCATTGTAACCTTGTTTTTTCTGTTTAGGTGTTAATGATGGCTTTCGTTTAGCTTTTCTGTATGTAAATCCCATTTCCTTTAGGCGGTTTCTTACAGTTCGGTCACAGACGTTGACTCCAGTTTCCACCCATTCCTTCCTCATTTGTTTTGTTGTTCATTTCCTGTTAATTCCAGAATTAATTTTTTTTGGTTGACGCAACTTTGCAATAAAATGCAATAAAAGGTGATCAAAACATCATATCTACTCCAAAATGGTATCAACAAAAATGTCAGCTCAGAAGAACAAAAAATAAGTCCACACCAAGCCACAGATCCCAAAAAATGGAAACGCTATGGGAATTGTAAAATGGCGACAAATGCAAAAACTTTATTTCATAGTATTTTCTGATTTTTTTCACCGCTTAAATTAAAAAGAACCTATACATGTTTGGTATCTGTGTACTTGTACTGACCTGGAGAATCATATTGCCAGGTTAGTTTTACCATATAGTGAATATGTTAAAGATAAAAATATTTTTTGCAATGTCACCACACTTGGATTTTTGTCCCTGTTTTCCAGTGCGCTATGTGGTAAATTCAATGCTGTTATTCAAAAACACAACTCGTTCTGCAAAAAACAAACTCAATATGGCTATAGTGACAGAAAAATAAAAAAGTGATGGCTGTTTGAAGAAGGGGAGGAAAAAACGAAAAAGAAAAACGGAAAGTCGCCCAGGAGTGAAGGGGTTAAAGATAATTTGTCTGCAGGTTTTTGCCATGTAATCTGAAGATAGCATGCTGTAAGAGTTAAAACACAGATTTCAGTAATTCTTCTCTTATCATGCTGTAATAAGCAAAAGTGCATTTAAATAACACAGTTCTTAGTAATAGTAAGTAGTATTATTACTAAGAACTCTGTTATTTAAATGCACTTTTGCTTTTTACTTATTTAGTTACAGCAATGTTTTTGCTCATTTTGTTTCTTGTAGGTTTTGAAAATGTATTGTATCAGAATGGCTGCACCCAATAAACCACCCAATACATCATTGGATTTACCTTCTCTTTGTCTACCAAATGCTGTTCTCTGATGAGGTAGCAAAAACCTGCAGACATATTCCCTTTAAAGGAATTTTCTATTACTTTAACATTGGTGTTTTATACTTAGGATAGGTCATCAATGCCTGATCGGCAGAGGTGCGACAACTGTTTCTGATGCAATCAGCTGTTCTTGATGATCAGTTACAGAGCTGCACAGCACAGCTATTTTTACAGAATATTGGTCATGGCCAGATACTGCACATCCACCCCAAATTGATGGCAGGGATAGAAAAGACACTGGGCAAAGACCTGCAATTCCCGTCAGACTTGACTGTGCCAATTAGCATACAGCACATGAGAATTTTAACACAAAAAGGATAAGAAAGAAGAAAAGTTACTATTTTTGTGCACTTTTTTTTAACCCCTTCACCCCCAAGGGTGGTTTGCACGTTAATGACCGGGCCAATTTTTACAATTCTGACCACTGTCTCTTTATGAGGTTATAACTCTGGAATGCTTCAACGGATCTTCGCGATTCTGAGACTGTTTTCTCGTGACATATTGTACTTCACGTTAGAAGTATAATTTCTTCGATATAACTTGCGTTTATTTTTGAAAAAAACACAAATATGGCGAAAATTTTGAAAATTTTGCAATTTTCAAACTTTGAATTTTTTTTCCCTTAAAACAGAGAAATATGTCACACAAAATAGTTAAGAAATAACATTTCCCACATGTCTACTTTACATCAGCACAATTTTGGAACCAAAATTTTTTTTTGTTAGGAAATTATAAGGGTTAAAAGTTGACCAGTGATTTCTCATTTTTACAACAAAATTTACAAAGCCATTTTTTTAGGGACCACCTCACATTTGAAGTCACTTTGACGGGTCTATATAGCAGAAAATACCAAAAAGTGACACCATTCTAAAAACTGCACCCCTCAAGGTACTCAAAACCACATTCAAGAAGTTTAATAACCCTTCAGGTGCTTCACAGGAGCTGAAGCAACGTGGAAGGAAAAAATTAATATTTAACTTTTTAGCCACAAAAATGATTTTTACAAACTTTTTTTTATTTTGACAAGGGTAAAAGGAGAAAATTGGCAGATAAAGTTGTTGTGCAATTTCTCCTGAGTACGCCAATACCCAATATGTGGGGAAAAACCACTGTTTGGGCACACGGCAGAGCTCGTAAGGGAAGGAGCGCCGTTTGACTTTTTCAAACTAAAATTGGCTGGAGTTGAGATTGGACGCCATGTCGTGTTTGGAGAGCCCCTGATGCGCCTAAACAGTGGAAACCCCCCACAAGTGACACCATTTTGGAAACTAGACCCCCTAAGGAACTTATCTAGATCAGTTGTGAGCACTTTGAACCCCAAAGTGTTTCACAAACGTTTATAATGCCTGGGTGTGAAAAAAAACAAAACAATTTTCCACAAAAATGATTTTTTAGTCCCAAATTTTTGATTTTTCCCAAGGAAATTGGACCCCAAAAGTTGTTGTCCAATTTGTCCTGAGTACGCTGATACCCCATATGTCGGGGGGGGAAACTGTTTGGGCGCACGGCAGGGCTTGGAAAGTAAGCAGTAACGTTTTGGAATGCAGACGTTGATGGGGGTCATGTTCCGTTTGCAGTGCCCCAGATGAGCCTAAACAGTGGAAACCCCCCACAAGTGACCCCATTTTGGAAGCTAGACCCCCTAAGGAACTTATCTAGATCTTTGGTGAGAACTTTGAATTCCCAAGTGCTTCACACAAGTTTATAATGCCCGAGCATGAAAATAAAAAATCCTATTTTTTTCCCACAAAAATTATCTCTTATCACTAATTTTTTATTTTCCCATAGGTAACAGGAGAAATTGGACCTCAAAAGTTGTTGTCCAATTTGTCCTGAGTACGCTGATATCCCATATGTGGGGGGGAACCACTGTTTGGGCGCATGGCAGAGCTCGGAATGGAAGGAGCACCATTTGACTTTTTCCAACCAAAATTGGCTGGAATTGAGATTGGACGCCATGTTGCATTTGGAGAGTCCCTGATGTGCCTAAACAGTGGAAACCCCCCACAAGTGACCCCATTTGGGAAAATAGACCCCCTAAGGAACTTATCTAGATCTTTTGTGAGCAATTTGAACCCCCAAGTGCTTCACACAAGTTTATAACGTAGAGCGGTAAAATTAAAAAATCATATTTTTTCCACAAAATTGATCTTTTCACCCCAATTTTTATTTTCCCAAGGGTAACAAGTCTCCAAAAGTTATTGTGCAATTTGTCCTGAGTACGCTGATACCCCATATGTGGGGGTAAACCACTGTTTGGGTGCATGGCAGAGTTTGGAAGGGAAGGAGCGCCGTTTGACTTTTTCAACGCAGAATTGGCTGGATGCCATGTCGTGTTTGGAGAGCTCCTGATCTGCCTAAACAGTGGAAATCCCCCACAAATGACACCATTTTGGAAACTAGACCCCTCAAGGAACTTATCTAGATGTGTGGTGAGCACTTTGAACCCCAAAGTGCTTGACAGAAGTTTATAACGTACAGCCGTAAAATAAAAAATCCTTTTTTTTTTACAAAAATGATTTTTTCGCCCCCAATATTTTATTTTCACAAGGGTAACAGGAGAAATTGGACCCCAAAATTTGTTGTACAATTTGTCCTAAGTACGCTGATACCCAATATGTGGGAGAAAACTACTGTATGGGTGCACGTCTGGGCTCGGAAGGGAAGTAGTGACGTTTTGGATTGCAGACTTTGATGGAATGGTCTAGGGGCGTCATGTCGCAATTGGAGAGCCCTGATGCGCCTAAACAGTGGAAACCCCCAACAAGTGACCCCATTTTGGAAAATAGACCCCACAAGGAACTTATCTAGAAGTATGTTGAGCACTTTGAACCCCGAAGTGCTTCACAGAAGTTTATAACGTACAGCTGTAAAAATAAAAAATCTTTTTTTTTTTACAAAAATGATTTTTTTTGCCCCCAATATTTTATTTTCACAAGGGTAACAGGAGAAATTGGACCCCAAAAGTTGTTGTCCAATTTGTCCTGAGTACGCTGATACCCAACATGTGTGAGAAAATGACTGTGTGGGTGCACGTCTGGGCTCGGAAGGTAAGTAGTGACATTTTGGATTGCAGACTTTGATGGAATGGTCTGGGGGCGTCATGTCGCATTTGGAGAGCCCCTGTTGCGCCTAAACAGTGGAAACCCCCCACAAGTGACCCCATTTTGGAAAATAGACCCCACAAGGAACTTATCTAGAAGTGTGGTGAGCGCTATGAAGCCCCAAGTGCTTCACAGAAAATTTATAACATACAGCCGTAAAAACAAAAAAATCATTTTTTTTTTTACAAAAATGATTTTGTCGCCCCCAGTTTTTTATTTTCCCAAGGGTAACAGAAGAAATAGGACAAATTGCACAATAACTCTTGTGGTCCAGAGTACGCTGATACCCCATATGCGGGGGTAAACTACTGTTTGGGCGCATGGCAGAGCTCAGAAGTGAAGGAGCACCGTTTGACTTTTTCAACGCAGAATTGGCTGGAATTGAGATCAGACGCCATGTCACATTTGGAGAGCCCCTGATGTGCCTAAACAGCAGAAACCCCCCAATTCTAACTCCAACCCTAACCCCAACACACCCCTAACCCTAGTCCCAACCCTAACCACAAACCTAACCCTAACACACCCCTAACCCTAATCCCAACCCTAATCCTAACGTTAGCGCCATCTCTAACCCTAACTTTAGTCGCAACCCTAACCCTAATGGGAAAATGGAAATAAATACATTTTTTTAATTTTATTATTTTTCCCTAACTAAGGGGGTGATAAAAGGGGGTTTGATTTACTATTTATAGCGGGTTTTTGTGATTGGCAGCTGTCACGCTAAAAGACGCTTTTTATTGCAAAAAGTAGTTTTTTGCATCACCACATTTTGAGAGCTATAATTTTTGCATATTTTGGCCCACAGAGTCATGTGAGGTCTTATTTTTTGCGGGACGAGGTGACATTTTTATTGGTACCATTTTTGTGCACGTGACATTTTTTGATCGCTTTTTATTTCGATTTTTGTGAGGTTAGAATGAACAAAAATCAGCAATTCATGAATTTCTTTTGGTGGAGGCGTTTATACCGTTCCGCATGTGGTAAAATTGATAAAGCAGTTTTATTCTTCGGGTCAGTACGATTATGGCGATACCTTATTTATATCATTTTTTTATGTTTTGGCGCTTTTATAGAATAAAAACAATTTTATATAAAAAATAATTATTTTTGCATCGCTTTATTCTGCGAGCTATAACTTTTTTATTTTTTTGCTGATGATGCTGTATGATGGCTCGTTTTTTGCGGGACAAGATGTCGTTTTCAGCGGTACCATGTTTATTTATATCGGTCTTTTTGATCGCGTGTTATTCCACTTTTTGTTCGGCGGTATGATGATAAAGCATTGATTTTTTGCTTAGTTTTTTTTTTTTAAGGGGTTCACTAAAGGGGTTAACTAGTGGGACAGTTTTATAGGAGGGGTCGTTACGGACGCGGCGATACCAAATATGTGTACTTTTATTGTTTTGTTTTTTTTTATTTACAGGAAGAAATGAATTTATTGGGGAATATTTTTTTTTTTTTATGATTTTTTTACCACTTTTTATTTTTATTTTTTTTACTTTTTTACTTTGTCCCAGGGTGGGACATCACAGTATTTTATCAGATCGCTGGTGTGACAGTGTGCATAGCACTCTGTCACACCAGCGATCGCTCTGGCATCGCTGCAGGCTTCCTCAGCGCCTGCTCTCAGCAGGCACTGAGGAAGCCGCCTCCCTGCAGGACCCCGACGCCATACTGGATCCGGGGACCTGGAGGGAGGACGAACCCTCGGAACAGCGCGAAACATCGCGCTGCTCTGAGGGTCACAGGGGAGCGCGCAGGGAGCCCCCTGCCTGCGCGATCCTCCCCTGTGCCCCGGGTACACCGCGATCATGTTTGATCACGGTGTGCCAGGACTTAATGTGCCGGGAGCGGTCCATGACCGCTCCTGACACATAGTGCTGGGTGTCAGCTGTGATAAACAGCTGACACCCGGGCGCGATCAGCTACGCTCCCTCCGGGAGCGCAGCTGATCGCCCATGACGTACTATTCCGTCCATGGGAATTAGGTCCAGGGTCACATGGACGGAATAGTACGTCTGATGGCAGAGAGGGGTTAAAATAAGGGATAGGTCATCTAAAAGGGAATGGTCAATCAAATTTATTATTATATTAAACCAAAAATCTGCGATACTGTGATGCTAGTCACAACCCACGGACAGGCAGGGAGTTAGCGAAGTCAGACGTTCGGGGTCAAAACCAAAAGAGCACGTAGTAAACCAAGGGAAAATGCAAAGTTGTAAGTCAGGTCCAGGGGCGTAACTAGGAACGGCAGGGCCCCACAGCAAACTTCACAATGGGCCCCCCCCCGCGCGCGCGTTGCCAATCCTGGTCTACCCAAGTTGTGTTAAGAAAGATACCTTTATTATCCAAAATTAGAGGTTTTTGGACTAATGATAGTGAAATAATAGAAAAGAACCAACTCCCAGGAAGCAAATGAGGTAGTGACGAAGGTAGGCTTTCTCCAGAGTAAATGTGTGAAGAAATTTGTAATCCAGCCTGCAAATTGCTTTCAAAACAGATGATTTATTCAGTAGAACAACAGTCCGGTACACAGAATAATCTAAGATTGTTCTGTATACCGTACTTTTGTTCTACTGAATAAATCATCCATTTTGAAATCAATTTATGGGCTAGATTACAAATTTCTTCTTCACAAGAATAATGCAACATAATTACCTTATTCAGCAGTTTCCTGGGGCCCTAGGCCCTGATGGGGCCTGCTGCTTCCTTTGGACCTAGGCCCCTAATGGGGCCTGCTGCTTCCTTTGGACCTAGGCCCCTAATGGGGCCTGCTGTTTCCTAGGGCTCCATTAGGGGCCTGCTGCTTCCTGGGGCCTCTAATGTGGCCCTCTGTGTCCTGGGGCCTAAGGCCCCTGATACACTCACACCTCCCCCCTCCGCTCTCCCCCCTCTCCTCAAGAGCCGGGACGGGAAGCTGCGGCTGCCGCGTCCCTGTAAAAGAGAGTCAGACTCAGCAAGCATACTTACCAATCTGCCAATCCTCAGGTGACTGTGTCCTCCAGCTCTTCTGCTCCGCGCGCCGCTCCGTCCTCCACGCTCCGACGTCCACCACGCCAGCCTTGCATGTGACGTGAGAGCGCACGCACGCCCCCACGTCACATGACGCGGAAGTGCCGGACTGCTCGGGGCCCGTCCCACCTCCTCTCATAGCGGCGCCGGAGGTGGCGGCGGGCCCCATATCTGACTCACACCACCGGCAGCTTGCATGGGCGTACCCAGGATCAAAACTAGGGGGGGCAAGCCAATGTCACATCTTATACAGGTTACATCATATACACTGTACATTATCCTGCATATTAGGTATGGAGCGTTAGAACTGTTGTATATTGTATAACACAGCAGTGTATGCGACACTACGCTGTATATACCATATATTATACATGGCACACTCACCTCTATACAAAGAATAAGAGGCATTATAACCTGTATATGAAAAGTATAATACAGCAGTGTATATACACTCTATATACCGCACACGATGTGTATGACCCTGTATACACCATATACTACACTCTATATACCGCACACGATGTGTATGACCCTGTATACACCATATACTACACTCTTATTTTGAAGTAAAAAAATTAAAAATAAACAGGAACAAACACAATACTTAAAATAAAGAACAAGTAAAGTTAAAAATCAACAAACTTACTGGTATTTCAGTGGGAACTATGGGCCTGCTTTTGGCTAATGAGATGGTCAATGTTCGGTTCCATATTTGTCACAAGTGAAGCAATTTTTCTCTTTCTTGATATCATTATTTCCTAGGGATTCCAAATTGCTATTAGTAAAATACCAATATATATACAGCGCTACAAAAACAATATACCAGCAATAACACTGCCCACACAGAGACATACAGCCTGCACTGCCCACCACTGCAGCCTTCCCAATCCATATCATTTCATCCTCATCAGTGCACATATTGGCGCAACTCCGCTTTTTCTGCCCCATACGATCCCCCCATCTTGCCCCATCTGTCGCCATCATATCCATCCTGCCCCATGATCTTGCCCCATCTGTCTCCAATCCTGCCCCCAGTGTCTCAAATCCTGCCCCCAGTGTCTCCAGTCATGCCCCGTATCTCCATTCTGCCCCCTGCGTCTCGCATTCTGCCCCGTGTCCGGCATTCTGCCCCGTGTCCAGCATTCTGCCCTGTGTCCAGCATTCTGCCCCCATGTCCAGCATTCTGCCCCCTGTGTCTCGCATTCTGACCCTTGTCCAGCATTCTGCCCCCGTGTCCAGCATCCAGCATTCTGCCCCCCGTGTCCAGCATTCTGCCATCGTGTCCAGCATTCTGCCACTGTGTCCAGCATTCTGGCCCTCGTGTACAGCATTCTGCCCCCATGTCCAGCATTCTGCCCCCTGTGTCTCGCATTCTGACCCTTGTCCAGCATTCTGCCCCCCGTGTCCAGCATCCAGCATTCTGCCCCCCGTGTCCAGCATCCAGCATTCTGCCCCCCGTGTCCAGCATTCTGCCGTCATGTCCAGCATTCTGCCACTGTGACCAGCATTCTGGCCCCCGGGGCCAGCATTCTGCCCCCAGAGTCCAGCATTCTGCCCTCCGTGTCCAGCATTCTGCCTCCCATGTCCAGCATTCTGTCCCAATGTCCAGCATTCTGCCCCGTGTCCAGCATTCTGTCCCCCCGTGTCCAGCATTCTGTCCCCCCGTGTCCAGCATTCTGTCCCAATGTCCAGCATTCTGCCCCGTGTCCAGCATTCTGCCCCGTGTCCAGCATTCTGCCCCCCGTGTCCAGAATTCTGCCCCCCGTGTCCAGCATTCTCCCCGTGTCCAGAATTCTACCCCCCATGTCCAGCATTCTGCCCCCCCGTGTCCAGCATTCTGCCCCCCGTGTCCAGCATTCTCCCCGTGTCCAGAATTCTACCCCCCATGTCCAGCATTCTGCCCCCCGTGTCCAGCATTCTCCCCGTGTCCAGAATTCTACCCCCCATGTCCAGCATTCTGCCCCCCGTGTCCAGCATTCTCCCCGTGTCCAGCATTCTGCCCCCCGTGTCCAGCATTCTGCCCCCCGTGTCCAGCATTCTGCCCCCCGTGTCCAGCATTCTGCCCCCATGTCCATTCTGCCCCGGGCCCCCAGGATCGCTGCTCTCAATAAAAAAAAAGAAAAAAACAAGTTCTTCTTACCTGGCCGCGCTCTTGCGGTGAAACTCCCTCCATGCAGCTGAAGCGCGCACTCGCTGGCGACTGACAATGACGTCAGACGCCGGTGACGTGTGTGCCGATGTCAGCTGCTGGCCTGTGATTGGCTGGCAGCTGGTAACTATTGCTGTGCAGTCTGTATCGCAATATATTGCAACTGAGTTTGCTTCCTCAGATGCACATTTAGATGAAAACTGTGGACCAGGATTGCGGCACCGCTACTTGACTGTTCGGGCATCTGCCTGCTATTTTTACAAGCAGTGTCACTGAACCGGTGAGAGCCCCCTGAATCCCACCACTGCCGCTAGTGTCCCTGCTGGGTATGTTCCCACGGTCAGTAAGCGCTGCGGGTTGAACGCTGTGTACATCCGCAACGTGCAACGCGCAGCATCCAGATGTTACAGCATAGTGGATGGGATTTCAAGAAATCCCGTCTCCACTCTGCGTGCACCGACGCCCGCGGCTTCCCTGCGTATATGCACATGTGGCGCGTCTTTCAGACCTCAGTATGTCTATTTATCTTTCAGAGAAACGAGTCTCCGCAAGATAAATATCACCAGTGCAATGTATAGGACGCAGTGATTCCGCACGGTTCAATGAACACATGAGGAATCACCTGCGTTCAAACGCCGGCAGCGCTTTGGATGGAGCGGACATGTGCTGCGCCCAAAGCGTTGCCAATAACTGACCGTGGGAACATACATACCCATATATATATATATAGTATATATAGCTATATATCTATCTATATATCTACATCTATCTATATCTATCTATATCATCTTCTCACCTGTGTCTTTCCTCTCTCTCTTGTGTTTTCTGTCTTCTTTCATCTTTTCTCTCTCCCACTCTTGTTTTCTTTTTTGCCTCCTTCTCCCTGCTTGTCTGTGGCTCCACCCCCGACATTTAGCCCCGCCCCTCCATGGCTCTCCACAGGCTGAGAGCTGTGACGCTGCTGGAGGGGAGGGATCCGATGCTCTGCTGCTGACTACAGGTGCGGGGGTAGGGGCGGTGAGTAGTGTCACAGTGTGTGTGACTGCGCCCCTGCTACACTGCAGCCGGCAACTCTCTGCACGGCCGCGCGCACAACCCGCACTCTGCTCCTCACTATGCAGAGAAGGGAAGGAGCAGAGAACGAGTGCGCGCGGCCACCATGGTACCCGACGTTTCAGCACGCCGGCTTAGTACCAGGTGAGCAGAAGTGAGGGGCCCGCTTCGGGCCCCTCTCTGTTCACCGGGCCCTATACGCCAGTAAGGGCAGTAATGCCCTGATGGCGGCCCTGCGTACGCCCATGGCAGCTTGCGGAACTACCATGGTGGTAGGTGAAGCAGCTGCAGCAGGGACGGGCCCCCTTCTAGCCCGGACCCTGTGGCAGCTGCTTCCCCTGCTTCCACAATAGTTCCGCCCCTGGTCAGGTCACATGCCAGGGTCAGAACCCAAGAGAAATAGTGGATAAGCAAAGGGGCAATAACAAGCGGGTAATCAGAACACGGTCCAAATGTCAGCAGCAGAATATCAGATGCAAAAGGAGAAAATACAAATGGGTAGTCAGAACACAGTCCAAAGGTCAGCAGCGGAATATCAGATACAAAGGGTAATAAAAAACAGGTAGTCTGAACACAGTCCAAAGGTCAGCAGCAGAATATCAGATGCAAAAGGAGAAACTACTAATGGGTAGTCAGAACACGGTCCAAAGGTCAGCAACAGCAGATCAGAACTTACAGCGTAGGGACCAGGCAAACACACACCAGGGAGCACAAGCTTAGAACAATCTTTTGACTGGCAGTGATCTGGGCCGACAGCACAACTAAATAGCAGGGCAATTACCAAGCACAGGGAGCACCTCTGGAAATCTCTGCCCCTTCTAGTCAGATAGGTCAACCGAGCTGTCAATCAAAGCACTAACAGCTCAGCACACCCCAGCACAGGATAGGATGACAGAGCTGTCCATCACAGAGTCCCAGACACTATGAGCAGAGGAATCGTGACACATACGTTGTAGAAAAATAAAAGCGTTCTTAGCTAAATTCAACGGAAGATCATAGGTGAAATGGATTTTGCTTTCTCGTGCACAGACAGCTCAAAGATACACCAAATTTATTAAGGGGCATGTGTCTTTTAATTAATTTGATGCATTTTGTTCCAGGGGGTTTCTGACTTGAAACTGGAATACGATATGCCAATCTTGATAAATTACACTCTCCCTCCCCTAATTGTTGTGAAAATGTCCTAATGAAACAATTTGTGCTTGAAAAATGGAAAGTTTAGGCTGAGCAGTTGTGAGAATGTCACACTTAGCTTACACTGTATTTATGTCTGTACAAGATAATGTACAAATTGACATTGAAATACACTTTCAACCTGCTTGAAAGGAACATGACTGTGCTGCTGAATAGTATGTTCTTTTCCAAAGTAACTAATTGACCATTACTATGTTAGCCATGGTAAACTAAAGGCTCTAAATCTATCAACAGTCCAAACGATAGCCAGTACTCACATCTTAAAAGAATTGCTTTATTCATCCAGTGGTATAAAAGGCAGACACAACAGCACAAAAATTAAAAAGGCAGAAAAGAAATATCCGCTGCACTCTACATTTATAATGTCTCTAGAGCATTCAGGCAAGTTCTCAGTCTTCTCTCTGAGATATATAATACTTACGGTAATTACTTCTTTTCATATAGATTTGCATGTTATTACATCACATTTTTTCCAAATAAACAATATACAGTATATTTGTATGTTTTGAAAATGAAAGACTCTTAGGAATTATATCAACGAGAACGGTGTTTTCTCTTCAACTTGGGATTCAATATAAAGCAGTCTGGAAGAGAAGAGAAGCTCGACATGAGAGATTCAAACTAACACACGCATGTTTTCTCTGCAATCTCTAGAAATACATGTGAAGATTTGCTGTTAACACTCTTTCATAATCATTTTGCACTATATATTCATTCCAGTGCATGAACCAACATTTCATTTACAGTAAAAGTTAAATGGAATTCAGAAGCTAAAATGGTCAGAAAAGCTTTGGAGCTTTCGCAAAATCCATACATCATTCAAGCTAAGTTTAGGAAACTTCTGGAAATAAGTTTAATCTGGCATCATAGCACTCTCTTCTGTATTACTTGCAATTCCAAACCATGTCTCAGTTAGTCTTAAGTGGATATGAAAATTCCCTGTTATTTCCTTTTTAAGATGTAGTGTGTCCTTCTGTGTGCAATCCATTCCAGAGGCATCTTAAGGGCAATATTGTTATGTATACATATTTATGTGTAACTCTGTCTCTCTGGTGTTGATAACAAATATGCATTCATGAATAGCTCAGGATACCTTCAAAAGCATACAATATTCACATATGTATTATGTTATTGGAAAGGAGAATTATTGGCAGATTAAATGTCTGCTGGTTGTAATTCAATATTTAAAATATGACAGAACATCTATTTGACATGTAACTATACATCTTATCACGTGTACTGTTGTGATAATGTTGGAACATACAGTAGAATCATATAGAACAGTAAACAGGAATACTAATGTTAAAGGGAGTTGTATAACTATCTATATTTAGGAGTGCTCCATTCTTCTACCTCTCGGCTTACAGCTTGCCTGATTTATTGACAAAGCAGTATTTAAATAGGAAATGTCATTTGATGGGAAACCTTGCAACTAGAGATGAGCGACTTTTCCTTTTTTTGGGTCGAGTCGGGTTTCGTGAAACCCGACTTTCTCAAAAGTCGAGTCGAACGAAGTCGGCCGACTAACGGAAATGGTCGGGTTGGAGTCGAAAATCCAACCCCAATGCAAGTCAATGGGGAATAAAAGTCGGCAGGGAGTGGAGGACAGTAAACACACCTACAGTGCCCATTTGCAGAGTCGGCGGGCAGCTCAGCCAAGGAGCGGTGACGGGCGGCTTTGAGAGGCGTGGAATTCAAATCCCCCGCCAAAGCTGCGCCTCCACCGCTCATTGGCTGAGCCGCCCGCCGGCTCAGCCAATGAGCGGCGCGGGATTCAAATCCCCCGCCATTGGCTGAGTTGTGCCGCCCGGCTTTCGTATGTGTGTGTGTGTGTATGCAGGCATCGTCCGATGGGACAACAAGTTCCATTCGGCCATGCCTGATACGCTGTCAGTGAGTGACACATTAGCCAATGATGGGACAGTAGCAGTCCCATCATCCGGCTAATGTGTTGAATGCAAAAAAAAAAACATACATTACATACACAACATACAGAACATACAACATATAACACAGAACATACATATAACACAGAACATACATATAACATACAACCCCTAACATACAGAACATACGAGCATATGACATACAACACATAACATACAGAACATACATCTAACAAACAACACATAACATACAGAACATACATATAACATACAACACATAACATACAGTACATACATATAACATACAACACATAACATATGGAACATACATATAACATACAACACAACATACAGAACATACATATAACATACAACACATAACATACAGTACATACATATAACATACAACACATAACATACAGAACATAAAAATAACATACAACACAACATACAGAACATACATATAACATACAAAACATAACATACAGTACATACATATAACACATAACATACAGAACATACACATAACATACAACACATAACATAGAGTACATACTCACCAATCACCTATTCCCCGATGCCATCGTCTCCTGTAATAAAAATAAAATAATAAAGCATCACCTGTCCGTCGTTGTCCAGTTATTACTGAATGTCCCACGACGATATCCGGTATAGAACGCTGACATCGGGTGATGTCAGTGCTCTACACCGCTCCTGTGATATGCTGACAGCGGAGGTAATCCTTCGCTGTGTGTATCGCTCAGATGCCGGGAGAGAATGACGTCACTTACGTTCATTTGCTCACTGGCAATGCTGGGTGAGAAAATTCCCACGCAGCATTGCCATAAAGTGAGAGAATGAACTCAGGTAACCTCAGTGATGCACTGCAGGAGCCATTGTCTCCTGTCAGTGCATCACTGGGAGGCCCTACAGAGCAGTGGCATCACCTGATGTCACTGTTCTATAGGGGAGACCATCGTGGGACATTCGTTATTAATTGGACTGCGTTGGACAGGGAGTATAGGGTTGTTTTATTTTTTTACTTTTTATTACAGGAGAACGAGGACGTCGCTTGGATTTGAGCGTGTAATAAAGATATGAAAACCGTGTTGTGTTTTATTTCATTAAAATACTTTATTCTTATGCGTGTGTTTTTTAACCCTTTATTAATATAAGATTAATAATGGAGAGACGTCTTATTGACGCCTCTCCATTATTAACCGGGCTTAATGTCACCTTACAATAGCAAGGTAATTTTAACCCCTTATTACCCTATATCCCACCGCTACAGGGGAGTGGGAAGAGAGGGGCTAAGTGCCAGAATTGGCGCATCATACAGATGCCCTAATTCTGGGGCGGCTGGGTGCTGGTATTTTTAGCCAGGGGGGTGTGCCAATATCCATGGCCCCTTCCTAGGCTATGAATATCAGCCCGCAGCTGTCTGCATAGCCTTTCTGGCTATAAAATACTGGGGGACCCCACGTCATTTATTTTGGGGGTCCCCCTATTTTAATAGCCAGTAAAGGCTAGCTGCGGGATGATATTCATAGCCTGGGAAGCTCCGTGGGTAATAACCCCTTCCCGGGCTAGAAATATTGGCCCGAGCCGTCGGCTTTCCCCCTCTGGTGCAGAAAATTGTGTGGGAGCCCAGTCCATTTTTTTTCCCATTTTTTTTTTAATTAACGCTATTGCGTGAAGATTTTGTGTGTGTGTGCGCGCGTGTGTCTTTAACTATTTATGTACCATGCTATCTATCTATCTATTATCTATGTAATATCTATCTATCATCTATCTATTTTCTATCTATCTATCTGTCTATGATCTATCCATCTGTCTATCTATCTGTCATCTATCTATCTATTATCTATCTATCTATCTATCTATCTATCTATTATCTTTCTATCTATCTATTATCTATTATCTTCATCCAGCTAATGTGTTGAATGTAAAATAAAACATACATTACATACACAACATACAGAACATACAACATATAACACAGAACATACATATAACATACAACACATAACATACAGAAAATACATATAACACAACATACCGAACATACATATAACATACAACACATAACATACAGTACATACATATAAACATACAACACATAACATACAAAACATACAAAACATACATATAAAATACAAAACATAACATACAGAACATACATATAACGTACAACACATAACATACAGAACATACATTACATATAACACATAACATACAGAACATACATATAACACATAACATACAGAACATACACATAACATACAACACATAACATAGAGTACATACTCACCAATCACCTATTCCCCGATGCCATCGTCTCCTGTAATAAAAATAAAATAATACCTCCAACCTCCTCTTTTACATTTGTCCAACCCATGCTCCATTACACACACAGATAGACAGACAGATAGATAATTAGATAGATAATAGATAGATAGCTAGATAATAGATAATAGATAGATAATAGATAAATAGATGACAGATAGATAGACAGACGGATAGATCATAGACAGATAGATAGATAGAAAATAGATAGAGATAGATAGATAATTACATAGATAATAGATAGATAGATAGATAGATAGATAGATAGATAGATAGATAGATAGATAGATAGCATGGTACATAAATAGTTAAAGACACACGCGCGCACACACACACAAAATCTTCACGCAATAGCGTTAATTTAAAAAAAAATGGGAAAAAAATGGACTGGGCTCCCACACAATTTTCTGCACCAGAGGGGGAAAGCCGACGGCTCGGGCCAATATTTCTAGCCCGGGAAGGGGTTATTACCCACGGAGCTTCCCAGGCTATGAATATCATCCCGCAGCTAGCCTTTACTGGCTATTAAAATAGGGGGACCCCCAAAAAAAAAATGACGTGGGGTCCCCCAGTATTTTATAGCCAGAAAGGCTATGCAGACAGCTGCGGGCTGATATTCATAGCCTAGGAAGGGGCCATGGATATTGGCACACCCCCCTGGCTAAAAATACCAGCACCCAGCCGCCCCAGAATTAGGGCATCTGTATGATGCACCAATTCCGGCACTTAGCCCCTCTCTTCCCACTCCCTTGTAGCGGTGGGATATAGGGTAATAAGGGGTTAAAATCACCTTGCTATTGTAAGGTGACATTAAGCCCGGTTAATAATGGAGAGGCGTCAATAAGACATCTCTCCATTATTAATCTTATATTAATAAAGGGTTAAAAAACACACGCATAAGAATAAAGTATTTTAATGAAATAAAACACAACACGGTTTTCATATCTTTATTGCACGCTCAAATCCAAGCGACGCCCTCGTTCTCCTGTAATAAAAAGTAAAAAAATAAAACAACCCTATACTCCCTGTCCAACGCAGTCCAATTAATAACGAATGTCCCACGATGGTCTCCCCTATAGAACAGTGACATCAGGTGATGCCACTGCTCTGTAGGGCCTCCCAGTGATGCACTGACAGGAGACAATGGCTCCTGCAGTGCATCACTGAGGTTACCTGAGTTCATTCTCTCACTTTATGGCAATGCTGCGTGGGAATTTTCTCACCCAGCATTGCCAGTGAGCAAATTAACGTAAGTGACGTCATTCTCTCCCGGCGTCTGAGCGATACACACAGCGAAGGATTACCTCCGCTGTCAGCATATCACAGGAGCGGTGTAGAGCACTGACATCACCCGATGTCAGCGTTCTATACCGGATATCGTCGTGGGACATTCAGTAATAACTGGACAACGACGGACAGGTGATGCTTTATTATTTTATTTTTATTACAGGAGACGATGGCATCGGGGAATAGGTGATTGGTGAGTATATACTCTATGTTATGTGTTGTATGTTATGTGTATGTTCTGTATGTTATGTGTTATATGTATGTACTGTATGTTATGTGTTGTATGTTATATGTATGTTCTGTATGTTGTGTTGTATGTTATATGTATGTTCCATATGTTATGTGTTGTATGTTATATGTATGTACTGTATGTTATGTGTTGTTTGTTAGATGTATGTTCTGTATGTTATGTGTTGTATGTCATATGCTCGTATGTTCTGTATGTTAGGGGTTGTATGTTATATGTATGTTCTGTGTTATATGTATTTTCTGTGTTATATGTTGTATGTTCTGTATGTTGTGTATGTAATGTATGTTTTTTTTTTGCATTCAACACATTAGCCGGATGATGGGACTGCTACTGTCCCATCATTGGCTAATGTTCACTCACTGACTTGTAGTCCCATCGGACGATGCCTGCATACACACACACACACACACAGCCTCGCACACACACACATACCAAAGCCGGGCGGCACCGCTCAGCCAATGGCGGGTATTTGAATCCCTCTCCGCTCATTGGCTGAGCCGCCTGCTGGCTCTGCCAATGAGAGGTGCCGCACTGCTTTGGCGGGGGACTTGAATCCCGCGCCGCTTAAAGCTGCTCGGCACCGCTGCATATGTCATCTCGTTGCCCACAGTGTATGCCCTTGCTCATTGGTGAAAAAAAGGCACCTGCAAGCAGTCGGGGAAATCCGACTTGGGCGCTCGGGTCGACGACAGCTCGGCCGACTGCAAGCTATTGTCGGGTTGACTTTGGCTAAAATCGGCGACTTTTGAATCTGACCGACCTGTTTCGCTCAACTCTACTCATAACGTAACTCGTTAACGTAACTCAAATAGATATATACAGCACTGTCTTCGGCCATCTATGAGGGACATTGCTACCCGTTTTCTTGGGTCCCCTGAGAACCAAAGGGAGAAACACGTCAGGAATGAACTTGACTGACGGCTGATGGTGATAAGTATCATGATTTTTATAAACTTCAAATTGATGAATGTGATTATTTGGTGCCTTTGATTATGGTACACTAGCTGATTATTTAAACCAGTGAATATAGCTTAATTTTCTTTGCTAACTAATGCCTAGGATCTTGGATACATCACTGCACCTTGTCTGCTGATTTTTTGGTTGACCAGTTTCTGAGGTAAGGGATGTACACTCGTTAATTACATTCGATGGGGTGTCTCATATGAACCTATGTGTAGCATGTGAAGGAGTAACCAATCCAGGCTATATCCTTGTTCTGATGTACATTTGTATATACATATCTTGCTGATTTTTTCATTACTTTTTTTAAGCATTTGCATATACCTTTCATAGTGAAGATAGTGACTGCTTGTTAGGGCGTTCCACCTTAGAGGACACCAGTATAAAGACTAGATATTTCTTCGAACAGCTCTATTACCACATGCTTTTTTCATCATATACAGAGTGTGCTGAGTAACATATTATATATAACATTATATCATTACATGGCCCTACATGTCTATAAGAGGAGCTTTGCTAAAGACTAGACATATTTTTGGAGCAGCTCATTGATTCATAAGTGAGACCCACTTGTTTCCCTACTATATGTTTATACGTTTTTTTTAATTCTGTGTGTGTGTTTTTCACTGTATGTTATTTTAATATTATGTAGGGGTGCAACGGAGTTTCCAGGGCTGCTGACTTGGAGCAGGGACGTCATTTTGCTGACAATTAGGGTGTCAACCTCCACTGTCAGCTAGGGCAACTATTAAGGCTAGATTAGCCTCCTTTATAATAATCTATTTTTGTATGGGCCATTTTTGACCATACCCTTATCTGCCATGATTTCACCTTGTGCAACACCTTTTTTAGAACTTTGTTGTGAGTAATATACTTTTAGCCAATAAATAAAAGTACATTTTAGGGGTCTATTTTTAGATTGTGGTTCCTATAACTATAGAGGCCCTGCTGGTCTATTTTTGGGTGATTTTTCGCATATATAATAAGAAAGATTAAAACATGTCCTCACAAATTTACTGATAAAATCTCTGGCTCTTTAAGAAAAAGACTGAAGTCATCTCAAGTTGGGTGTTTAATTATTTGACAACTGTGTAAGCTTCAACATGAGAAAGCTACACACTGCAGAAGTATTATTACACACCTGTCTCAATGTGTTCTGGCTGGCCTGATTGGCGATTGCATCATGCCAGCGCTTAATAAACCACCCAGATATAGCAGTGCTGGACTTCTTCATGGGACAGATATGGAATATCTTCTCATCAGACAGGATAGGATAGAATATGCTGTTTTTCTATTTTTATTTTTTTAAATAAAAGGGTAAAAGGGTGGGGAGTTTTATTTCAAATAAAGGACTTTATTCTTGCTGTCTCTACATTACAATCTTACTATGGGGTTAATAATGGGAGTGTCTTATAGACACCTCTCCTTTTCTAACCTGTGTGCTTGATGTCAGCTGGCATTACAAAGCTGACACCAACCACACAACTATTACCCACACTTGCCACCACACCATGGCAAGTGGGAAGGCAAGGCTAAGCACCAAAATTGGCACATCTAATTGATGCATCATTTCTGGGGTGGCTGAAAGCTGATGTTTTAAGTTTGGGAGGGGGGGGAAATCCATGGCCCTTTCCTAGCCTATTAATATCAGGCCGCAGCTGTCTGTTTAGCCTTTGGCGGTTATTAATTATAGGGGAACCCCACATAATTTTTTGGGGTCTCCTCTATAATAACCAGTAAAGTCTAAGAAAACATACAGCTGTGAGCTGATATTAATAGCCTAGGAAACTTTATGGCTATTGGCTCCTTCCCAGAATATTAACATCAATACCCAAATGTCGGCTTTCCCTCAGCTGGTAATGAAAATTACGGGGTCCCCATGCTGTTTTTTTTCATTTATTTTTTTATTTATTAACAAGTATTCTATCTACTGGCTAACACGGTATGAAGATATACATCTTTACTGTTTCAAGTATAGTAAGGTCACCTAAGATCATAGCAGCTGTTTCTCTTGCTTTGCTTTCTGTTTTTCTTACTCGTGGACTATTGAACGACTGCAAATACCACATTGTCTCTCTCGCATTCATTAGTCTGGCACTCGAGATATCATGAGACCCAATGGCAGTAAACTCTGGTAACCTTTCAGCTACCAAAGTTCAGAGCCACTGGATCTCCTGGCAGCTGCGAGGCCCAGAAACTGCATGGGAAACTTTGAGGGACATTTTAAGTTTACTGGAGTATCTAACTGTTGGAACTCCTGGACACTGAACAAAGGTTACCTTGGGTGTGTATTGTACTTGTTAATAAAAAAATAAATGAAAAAAACAGTGAGGGGCGCCAGTAAGAAGCGTTGCAGTAAGCGCTGTTCCTCATGCTGAGTTTTGAACACGGCTCTCATCATTCTCTCCTGCTCTGCCGTGATCGCCGCCAGCAGGAAAATGATGGGAGTTACATTTGAGTGATAAAAAAGACAGTAGGTGTCAACTGATGGGACTATTACTCCCATCAGCCTAACCCTGCTGCTGGTAATAACAGTGACAGCAGAAGCGGCTGATGGGGTATTATTATAAAATTAAATAAATAAATATATTAAATAAATTAATAAATGAATGAAAAAAATGGCATGGGTTTCCCCTGTATTTTCTATAACCAGCCAGGCAAAACTCACAGCTGGGGGCTGCAATACTCAGCTGTCAGCTTCAGCAAGGTTGTTATCAGGAATAGAGGTGTCTCCATGCTGTATTTTTAAATTATTTAAATAAAAATTTGAAAAACAGGTGTGGGGTCCCCCCCTATTTTTGATAACCGGCCTTGCTAAAGCTCACAGCTGGGGGCTGGATTCTCAGGCTGGTAAGGGGCCATTGATATAGGCGCCCAGCCTAAAAATAAGCACCCGCAGCTGCCCAGAAAAGGTGCATCTATTAGATATCCCTTTCTGGGTCTTTGCCCGGCCTTCCCACTTGCCCTGTAGCTGTGGCAAGTGGGGTAAAATTTGTGGGGTTGATGTCACATTTCTATGGTCAGGTGACAAAAAGCACATGGCTTAGCAATGGAGAAGCATCTATAAGACACCTATCCATTACTAATCCTATTGTTGTATTCTAAATAAACACACAGCCAGAATAAAGTCCTTAATTGATAAAATGACACAGACTCCTTTAATATTCTCAATTAAACCAACTTACAACCTTGCCCATTCCTCTGAAGCCATCGATCTCCTGTAATAAAAGTAAAATAACAAAGCAACAATGTACCATACCTGTCTATCGTAATCCATGTCTGGGGATAGTTAGTTTCAACCTGGACGATGCCAAAATGCGACTGTCCATGCTGAAACCACTGGTGAATGAGCTGCTGGGAACGCAGTGTCAGTTACCGGGGGTGATGTCAGAGTTTATCTCAAGTCACTGGGCTCCATTCTCAGCCAGGCTGAGCTGGGGTGAGATCCGGTGAGATTCCCGTTAGCACCGTGAGCGCTCATGGCTCACGGTGCTAGCAGAGATCTCACTGAAAGTCACCGCAGTTACATCCAGTAACTGGGATCTTTTCCCAGCCGGGCTGAGCTGCGGTGAGATCCGGGGTCACTTAGAAAACCTCCAATACCAGGAAACAGCAGATTAGTTCCAAAATGGGGGCACTTTTTGGGCATTGCCACTGTTAAGGCACATCTAGATAAGTTCCTTGTGGAGGTCTAGTTTCCAAATGGGGTCACTTTTGGGGGGTTTCTACTGTTTAGACACATCAGGGGCTCTCCAAACACGACATTACGACCAATCTCTATTCCAGCCAATTTTGCGTTGAAAAAGTCAAATGGCGCACTTTCCCTTCCGAGCTCTGCCATGCGCCCAAACAGTAGTTTACTCCACATATGGGGTATCAGCGTACTAAGGACAAATTGCACAATAACTCTTGGGGTCCAATTTCTTCTGTTACTCTTGGGAAAATAAAAAATTTGGGGTGAAAATATCATTTTTGGGAAAAAATATGATTTTTTAATTTTACGGCGCTACGTTACAAACTTCTGTGAAGTCTTTGGTGGTTAAAAGTGCTCATCACACATCTAGAAAGAATCCTTGGGGGTATTTTCCCAAAATGGGGTCATTTGTTGGGGTTTCCACATCAGGGGCACTCCAAACGCGACATGGCGCTGCTTCCTTTCCGAGCTCTGCCATGCGCCCAAACAATGGTTTACCTGCACATATGGGGGATCAGCGTACTCAGGATAAATTGAACTGTAACGTTTGGGGTCCAATTTCTCCTGTTACCCTTAGTAAAAAAAAAATTAAAAAATTTGGATCTGAAATAAATTTTTTTTAAAAAAAGTTAAATGTTCATTTTTTTTAAATATTCCAAAAATTCCTGTGAAGCACCAGAAGGGTTAATAACCTTTTGAATGTGGTTTTGAGCACCTTTAGGGGTGCAGTTTTAGAATGGTGTAAGTTTTGGGTATTTTCTATCATACAAACCACTCAAAGTGACTTAACCCCTTCACCCCCAAGGTGGTTAATGACCGGGCCAATTTTTACAATTCTGACCACTGTCTCTTTATGAGGTTATTACTCTGGAACGCTTCAAACGGATCTTCGCATCGCGATTCTGAGAATGTTTCTCGTGACACATTGTACTTCACTTTAGAAGTAAAATTCTCTTCGATAATAACTTGCGTTTAATTTTTGAAAAAAACGCAAATATGGCGAAAATTTTTAAAATTTTGCAATTTTCAAATTTTAATTTTTTCCCTTAAAACAGAGAAATATGTCACATAAAATAGTTAAGAAATAACATTTCCCACATGTCACTTTACATCAGCACAATTTTGGAACCAAAATTTTTTTTTGTTAGGAAGTTATAAGGGTTAAAAGTTGACCAGACGATTTCTCATTTTTACAACAAAATTTACAAAGCCATTTTTTTAGGGACCACCTCTCATTTGAAGTCACTTTGAGGGGTCCTATATGGTAGAAAAATACCCAAAAGTGACACCATTCTAAAACTGCACCCCTCAAGGTACTCAAAACCACATTCAAGAAGATTATTAACCCTTCAGGTGCTTCACAGGAACTAAAGCAACGTGGAAGGAAAAAATGAATATTTAACTTTTTAGCCACAAAAATGATTTTTACAAACTTTTTTTTTATTTTCACAAGGGTAAAAGGAGAAAATGGACAGATAAGGTTTGTTATGCAATTTTCTCAGATACCCAAACCCAAATTGGGGGAAAAACCATTTTGGGGGCACACGGCAAGCCGTAAGGGAAGGAGCCCGTTTGACTTTTTCAAACAAAATGGCGGGAAATTGAGATTGGGGACCCAGGGTCGTTTTTTTGGGAGAGCCCTGATGCGCCTAAACAGGGGAAACCCCCACAAGTGACACCTTTTTTGGGAAACTGACCCCCAAAGGGTACTTTTCTAGATCTTTTTGTGACACTTTAAACCCCCAAGTTTTTTCAAAAAAGCTTATAATGCCTGGGTGTGAAAAAAAAAAAAAAATTTTCCACAAAAATGATTTTTTAGTCCCAAATTTTTGAATTTTCCCCAAGGAAATTGGACCCCAAAAGTTGTTTGTCCAATTTGTCCGAGTACCGATACTCCTATGTGGGGGGAAACTTTTTGGGGTGCACGGCAGGGCTTGGAAAAAAGGGTAAACGTTTTGGAAATGCAACGTTGAGGGGGCATGCCGTTTGCAGTGCCCCAATGAGCCTAAATAGTGGAAACCCCCCCCAAAAGGGCCCCCTTTTGGAAAAAACCCCCTAAGGAAATTATCTAGATCTTTTGGTACACTTTTAACCCCCAAGGGTTCACACCAATTTATAACCCGGGAAAAGAAAAAAAAAAATCCTATTTTTTTTTTTTCCCCAAAAATTATCTTTTAGGGGCACAATTTTTTTTTCCCAAGGTAACAGAAAATTGGGACCACAATTGTTGTCCAATTTGGGCCGAACGTGAACCCCATAGTGGGGGGGGAACACTGTTTGGGCTCAAAGGCAGCGTTCGGAATGGGAAGGGGCACCATTTTACTTTTTTTCCAAACCAAAAATTTGGGTGGAATTTAGATTGGGTCCTGTTTCTTTGGAGACCCCTAAGTCCTAAACAGTGGGAAACCCCCCAAAAGACCCCAAATTTGGGAAACTAAAACCCCCTAAAGGGAACTTTTTTAGATCTTTGGGGAAAA
>JARQOD010000970.1:0-58400 GCA_033576555.1 Oophaga sylvatica | reverse complement strand
AACCTTATCTGTCCATTTTCTCCTTTTACCCTTGTGAAAATAAAAAAAAAGTTTGTAAAAATCATTTTTTGTGGCTAAAAAGTTAAATATTCATTTTTTCCTTCCACGTTGCTTAGTTCCTGTGAAGCACCTGAAGGGTAAATAATCTTCTTGAATGTGGTTTTGAGTACCTTTAGGGGTGCAGTTTTTAGAATGGAGTCACTTTTGGGTATTTTCTACCATATAGACCCCTCAAAGTGACTTCAAATGAGAGGTGGTCCCTAAAAAAAATGGCTTTGTAAATTTTGTTGTAAAAATGAGAAATCGCTGGTCAACTTTTAACCCTTATAACTTCCTAACAAAAAAAAATTTTGGTTCCAAAATTGTGCTGATGTAAAGTAGACATGTGGGAAATGTTATTTCTTAACTATTTTATGTGACATATTTCTCTGTTTTAAGGAATAAAAATTAAAATTTGAAAATTGCAAAATTTTAAAAATTTTCGCCATATTTGCGTTTTTTTTTTTCAAAAATAAACGCAAGTTATATCGAAGAAATTTTTACTTCTAACGTGAAGTACAATGTGTCACGAGAAAACATTCTCAGAATCGCGATCGCGAAGATCCGTTGAAGCGTTCCAGAGTAATAACCTCATAAAGAGACAGTGGTCAGAATGTAAAAATTGGCCCGGTCATTAACCACCCTTGGGGGTGAAGGGGTTAAGTCACTTTGAGTGGTTTGTATGATAGAAAATACCCAAAACTTACACCATTCTAAAAACTGCACCCCTAAAGGTGCTCAAAACCACATTCAAAAGGTTATTAACCCTTCTGGTGCTTCACAGGAATTTTTGGAATATTTAAAAAAAATGAACATTTAACTTTTTTAACAAAATTTATTTCAGATCCAAATTTTTTAATTTTCTTATTTTACTAAGGGTAACAGGAGAAATTGGACCCCAAACGTTACAGTTCAATTTATCCTGAGTACGCTGATACACCATATGTGCAGGTAAACCATTGTTTGGGCGCATGGCAGAGCTCGGAAAGGAAGCAGCGCCATGTCGCGTTTGGAGTGCCCCTGAGTGGGAAACCCCCAACAAATGACCCCATTTTGGGAAAATACCCCCAAGGATCTTATCTAGATGTTGATGAGCACTTTTAAACCACCAAAGACTTCACAGAAGTTTGTAACGTAGCGCCGTAAAATTAAAAAATCATATTTTTTTCCACAAAAATGATATTTTCACCCCAAATTTTTATTTTTCCCAAGAGTAACAGAAGAAATTGGACCCCAAGAGTTATTGTGCAATTTGTCCTTAGTACGCTGATACCCCATATGTGGAGTAAACTACTGTTTGGGCGCATGGCCGAGCTCGGAAGGGAAAGTGCGCCATTTGACTTTTTCAACGCAAAATTGGCTGGAATAGAGATTGGTCGTAATGTCGTGTTTGGAGAGCCCCTGATGTGTCTAAACAGTAGAAACCCCCCAAAGTGACCCCATTTGGAAACTAGACCTCCACAAGGAACTTATCTAGATGTGCCTTAACAGTGGCAATGCCCAAAAAAGTGCCCCCATTTTGGAACTAATCTGCTGTTTCCTGGTATGTGATTTTCTAAGTGACCCCGGATCTCACCGCAGCTCAGCCCGGCTGGGAAAAGATCCCAGTTACTGGATGTAACTGCGGTGACTTCAGTGAGATCTCTGCTAGCACCGTGAGCCATGAGCGCTCACGGTGCTAACGGGAATCTCACCGGATCTCACCTCAGCTCAGCCTGGCTGAGAATGGAGCCCGTGACTTGAGATAAACTCTGACATCACCCCCGGTAACGACACTGCGTTCCCAGCAGCTCATTCACCAGTGGTTCTCAGCATGGAACAGTCGCATTTTGGCATCGTCCAGGTTGAAAACTAACTATCCCCCAGACATGGATTACGATAGACAGGTATGGTACATTGTTGCTTTGTTATTTTACTTTTATTACAGGAGATCGATGGCTTCAGAGGAATGGCAAGGTTGTAAGTATGTTTAATTGAGAATATTAAAGGAGTCTGTGTCATTTTATCAATTAAAGGACTTTATTCTGGCTGTGTGTTTATTTAGAATACAACAATAGGATTAGTAATGGATAGGTGTCTTATAGATGCTTCTCCATTGCTAAGCCATGTGCTTTTTGTCACCTGACCATAGAAATGTGACATCAACCCCACAAATTTTACCCCACTTGCCACAGCTACAGGGCAAGTGGGAAGAGCCGGGCAAAGACCCAGAAATGGAGTATCTAATAGATGCACCTTTTCTGGGCAGCTGCGGGCTGCTATTTTAGGCTGGGCGCCTATATCAATGGCCCCTTACCAGCCTGAGAATACCAGCCCCCAGCTGTGAGCTTTAGCAAGGCCGGTTATCAAAAATAGGGGGGACCCCACACCTGTTTTTTCAAATTCTTTATTTAAATAATTTAAAAATACAGCATGGAGACACCTCTATTCCTGATAACCAACCTTGCTGAAGCTGACAGCTGAGTATTGCAGCCCCCAGCTGTGAGTTTTGCCTGGCTGGTTATAGAAAATACAGGGGAACCCATGCCATTTTTTTCATTCATTTATTAATTTTATTTAATATATTTATTTATTTAATATTTATAATAATACCCCCATCAGCCGCTTCTGCTGTCACTGTTATTACCAGCAGCAGGGTTAGGCTGATGGGAGTAATAGTCCCATCAGTTGACACCTACTGTCTTTTTTTTACACTCAAATGTAACTCCCATCATTTTCACCTGCTGGCGGCGATCACCGGCAGAGCAGGAGAGAATGATGAGAGCCGTGTTCAACACTCGCACTGAGGAACAGCGCTTACTGCAACGCTTCTTACCTGCGGCGCCCCTCACTGTTTTTTTTCATTTATTTTTTTATTAACAAGTACAATACACACCCAAGTAACCTTTGTTCAGTGTCCAGGAGTTCCAACAGTTAGATACTCCAGTAAACTTAAAATGTCCCTCAAAGTTTCCCATGCAGTTTCTGGGCCTCGCAGCTGCCAGGAGATCCAGTGGCTCTGAACTTTGGTAGCTGAAAGGTTACCAGAGTTTACTGCCATTGGGTCTCATGATATCTCGAGTGCCAGACTAATGAATGCGAGAGAGACAAGTGTGGTATTTGCAGTCGTTCAATAGTCCACGAGTAAGAAAAACAGAAAGCAAAGCAAGAGAAACAGCTGCTATGATCTTAGGTGACCTTACTATACTTGAAACAGTAAAGATGTATATCTTCATACCGTGTTAGCCAGTAGATAGAATACTTGTTAATAAATAAAAAAAATAAATGAAAAAAAACAGCATGGGGACCCCGTAATTTTCATTACCAAGCTGAGGGAAAGCCGACATTTGGGTATTGATGTTAATATTCTAGGAAGGAGCCAATAGCCATAAAGTTTCCTAGGCTATTAATATCAGCTCACAGCTGTATGTTTTCTTAGACTTTACTGGTTATTATAGAGGAGACCCCCAAAAAATTATGTGGGGTTCCCCCTATAATTAATAACCGCCAAAGCTAAACAGACAGCTGCGGCCTGATATTAATAGGCTAGGAAAGGGCCATGGATTTCCCCCCCCCCTCCCAAACTTAAAACATCAGCTTTCAGCCACCCCAGAAATGATGCATCAATTAGATGTGCCAATTTTGGTGCTTAGCCTTGCCCTTCCCACTTGCCATGGTGTGGGTGGCAAGTGTGGGTAATAGTTGTGTGGTTGGTGTCAGCTTTGTAATGCCAGCTGACATCAAGCACACAGGTTAGAAAAGGAGAGTGTCTATAAGACACTCCCATTATTAACCCCATAGTAAGATTGTAATGTAGAGACAGCAAGAATAAAGTCCTTTATTTGAAATAAAACTCCCCACCCTTTTTACCCTTTATTTAAAAACATAAAAAATAGAAAAACAGCATATTCTATCCTATCCTGTCTGATGAAAGATATTCCATATCTGTCCCATGAAGAAGTCCAGCACTGCTATATCTGGGTGGTTTATTAAGCGCTGGCATGATGCAATCGCCAATCAGGCCAGCCAGAACACATTGAGACAGTGTGTAATAATACTTCTGCAGTGTGTAGCTTTCTCATGTTGAAGCTTACACAGTTTGTCAAATAATTAAACACCCAACTTGAGATGACTTCAGTCTTTTTCTTAAAGAGCCAGAGATTTATCAGTAAATTTGTGAGGACATGTTTTTAATCTTTCTTATTATATATGCGAAAAAATCACCCAAAAATAGACCAGCAGGGCCTCTATAGTTATAGGAACCACAATCTAAAAATAGACCCCTAAAATGTACTTTTATTTATTGGCTAAAAGTATATTACTCACAACAAAGTTCTAAAAAGGTGTTGCACAAGGTGAAATCATGGCAGATAAGGGTATGGTCAAAAATGGCCCATACAAAAATAGATTATTAAAGGAGGCTAATCTACCCTTAATAGTTGCCCTAGCTGACAGTGGAGGTTGACACCCTAATTGTCAGCAAAATGACGTCCCTGCTCCAAGTCAGCAGCCCTGGAAACTCCGTTGCACCCCTACATAACATTAAAATAACAAACAGTGAAAAACACACACACAGAATTAAAAAAAACATGTATAAACATATAGTAGGGAAACAAGTGGGTCTCACTTATGAATCAATGACTGCTCCAAAAATATGTCTATTCTTTAGCAAAGCTCCTCTTATAGACATGTAGGGCCATGTAATGATATAATGTTATATATAATATGTTACTCAGCACACTCTGTATATGATGAAAAAAGCATGTGGTAATAGAGCTTTCGAAGAAATATCTAGTCTTTATACTGGTGTCCTCTAAGGTGGAACGCCCTAACAAGCAGTCACTATCTTCACTATGAAAGGTATATGCAAATGCTTAAAAAAAGTAATGAAAAAATCAGCAAGATATGTATAATACAAATGTACATCAGAACAAGGATATAGCCTGGATTGGTTACTCCTTCACATGCTACACATAGGTTCATATGAGACACCCCATCGAATGTAATTAACGAGTGTACATCCCTTACCTCAGAAACTGGTCAACCAAAAAATCAGCAGACAAGGTGCAGTGATGTATCCAAGATCCTAGGCATTAGTTAGAAAAAGAAAATTAAGCTATATCACTGTTTAAATAATCAGCTAGTGTACCATAATCAAAGGCACCAAATAATCACATTCATCAATTTGAAGTTTATAAAAATCATGATACTTATCACCATCAGCCGTCAGTCAAGTTCATTCCTGACGTGTTTCTCCTTTGGTTCTCAGGGACCCAAGAAAACGGGTAGCAATGTCCCTCATAGATGGCCGAAGACAGTGCTGTATATATCTATTTGAGTTACGTTAACGAGTTACGTTATGAGTAGAGTTGAGCGAAACAGGTCGGTCAGATTCAAAAGTCGCCGATTTTAGCCAAAGTCAACCCGACAATAGCTTGCAGTCGGCCGAGCTGTCGTCGACCCGAGCGCCCAAGTCGGATTTCCTCGACTGCTTGCAGGTGCCTTTTTTTCACCAATGAGCAAGGGCATACACTGTGGGCAACGAGATGACATATGCAGCGGTGCCGCGCAGCTTTAAGCGGCGCGGGATTCAAATCCCCCGCCAAAGCAGTGCGGCACCGCTCATTGGCAGAGCCAGCAAGCGGCTCAGCCAATGAGCGGAGAGGGATTCAAATACCCCGCCATTGGCTGAGCGGTGCCGCCCGGCTTTGGTATGTGCGTGTGTGCGAGGCTGTGTGTGTGTGTGTGTGTGTATGCAGCATCGTCCGATGGACTACAAGTCAGTGAGTGAACATTAGCCAATGATGGGACAGTAGCAGTCCCATCATCCGGCTAATGTGTTGAATGCAAAAAAAAAACATACATTACATACACAACATACAGAACATACAACATATAACACAGAAAATACATATAACACAGAACATACATATAACATACAACCCCTAACATACAGAACATACGAGCATATGACATACAACACATAACATACAGAACATACATCTAACAAACAACACATAACATACAGAACATACATATAACATACAACACATAACATACAGTACATACATATAACATACAACACATAACATAGGAACATACATATAACATACAACACAACATAACATACAGAACATACATATAACATACAACACATAACATACAGTACATACATATAACACATAACATACAGAACATACACATAACATACAACACATAACATAGAGTATATACTCACCAATCACCTATTCCCTGATGCCATCGTCTCCTGTAATAAAAATAAAATAATAAAGCATCACCTGTCCGTCGTTGTCCACTTATTACTGAATGTCCCACGACGATATCCGGTATAGAACGCTGACATCGGGTGATGTCAGTGCTCTACACCGCTCCTGTGATATGCTGACAGTGGAGGTAATCCTTCGCTGTGTGTATCGCTCAGACGCCGGGAGAGAATGACGTCACTTACGTTCATTTGCTCACTGGCAATGCTGGGTGAGAAAATTCCCACGCAGCATTGCCATAAAGTGAGAGAATGAACTCAGGTAACCTCAGTGATGCACTGCAGGAGCCATTGTCTCCTGTCAGTGCATCACTGGGAGGCCCTACAGAGCAGTGGCATCACCTGATGTCACTGTTCTATAGGGAGACCATCGTGGGACATTCGTTATTAATTGGACTGCGTTGGACAGGGAGTATAGGGTTGTTTTATTTTTTTACTTTTTATTACAGGAGAACGAGGGCGTCGCTTGGATTTGAGCGTGCAATAAAGATATGAAAACCGTGTTGTGTTTTATTTCATTAAAATACTTTATTCTTATGCGTGTGTTTTTTAACCCTTTATTAATATAAGATTAATAATGGAGAGACGTCTTATTGACGCCTCTCCATTATTAACCGGGCTTAATGTCACCTTACAATAGCAAGGTGATTTTAACCCCTTATTACCCTATATCCCACCGCTACAGGGGAGTGGGAAGAGAGGGGCTGAGTGCCGGAATTGGTGCATCATACAGATGCCCTAATTCTGGGGCGGCTGGGTGCTGGTATTTTTAGCCAGGGGGGTGCCAATATCCATGGCCCCTTCCTAGGCTATGAATATCAGCCCGCAGCTGTCTGCATAGCCTTTCTGGCTATAAAATACTGGGGACCCCACGTCATTTTTTTTTTTGGGGGTCCCCCTATTTTAATAGCCAGTAAAGGCTAGCTGCGGGATGATATTCATAGCCTGGGAAGCTCCGTGGGTAATAACCCCTTCCCGGGCTAGAAATATTGGCCCGAGCCATCGGCTTTCCCCCTCTGGTGCAGAAAATTGTGTGGGAGCCCAGTCCATTTTTTTCCCCATTTTTTTTAAAATTAACGCTATTGCGTGAAGATTTTGTGTGTGTGTGCGCGCGTTTGTCTTTAACTATTTATGTACCATGCTATCTATCTATCTATTATCTATGTAATATCTATCTATCATCTATCTATTTTCTATCTATCTATCTGTCTATGATCTATCCGTCTGTCTATCTATCTGTCATCTATCTATCTATTATCTATCTATCTATTATCTTTCTATCTATCTATTATCTGTCAGATATTTATCTATTATCTATCTATTATCTATCTATCTTTCTATCTATCTATCTATCTATCTATCTATCTATCTATCTATCTATCTATCTATCATCTATTTATCTATTATCTATCGATTATCTATTTATCTATTATCTAGCTATATATCTATTATCTATCTAATTATCTATCTGTCTGTCTATCTGTGTGTGTAATGGAGCATGGTTGGACAAATGTAAAAGAGGAGGTTGGAGGTATTATTTTATTTTTATTACAGGAGACGATGGCATCGGGGAATAGGTGATTGGTGAGTATGTACTCTATGTTATGTGTTGTTATGTTATGTGTATGTTCTGTATGTTATGTGTTATATGTATGTTCTGTATGTTATGTGTTGTATGTTATATGTATGTTCCGTATGTTATGTGCTGTATGTTATTTGTATGTTCTGTATGTTATGTGTTGTATGTTATATGTATGTTATGTGTTATATGTATGTTCTGTATGTTATGTGTTGTATGTTATATGTATGTTCTGTATGTTATGTGTTATATGTATGTTCTGTATGTTATGTGTTATATGTAATGTATGTTCTGTATGTTATGTGTTGTATGTTATATGTATGTTCTGTATGTTATGTTTTGTATTTTATATGTATGTTTTGTATTTTTGTATGTTATGTGTTGCATGTTATATGTATGTACTGTATGTTATGTGTTGTATGTTATATGTATGTTCTGTGTTATATGTTGTATGTTCTGTATGTTGTGTATGTAATGTGTGTTTTTTTTTACATTCAACACATTAGCTGGATGAAGATAATAGATAATAGATAGATAGAAAGATAATAGATAGATAGATAGATAGATAATAGATAGATAGATGACAGATAGATAGACAGATGGATAGATCATAGACAGATAGATAGATAGAAAATAGATAGATGATAGATAGATATTACATAGATAATAGATAGATAGCATGGTACATAAATAGTTAAAGACACACGCGCGCACACACACACAAAATCTTCACGCAATAGCGTTAATTTAAAAAAAAAATGGAAAAAAATGGACTGGGCTCCCACAAAATTTTCTGCACCAGAGGGGGAAAGCCGACGGCTCGGGCCAATATTTCTAGCCCGGGAAGGGGTTATTACCCACGGAGCTTCCCAGGCTATGAATATCATCCCGCAGCTAGCCTTTACTGGCTATTAAAATAGGGGGACCCCCAAAATAAATAACGTGGGGTCCCCCAGTATTTTATAGCCAGAAAGGCTATGCAGACAGCTGCGGGCTGATATTCATAGCCTAGGAAGGGGCCATTGATATTGGCACACCCCCCTGGCTAAAAATACCAGCACCCAGCCGCCCCAGAATTAGGGCATCTGTATGATGCGCCAATTCTGGCACTTAGCCCCTCTCTTCCCACTCCCCTGTAGCGGTGGATATAGGGTAATAAGGGGTTAAAATCACCTTGCTATTGTAAGGTGACATTAAGCCCGGTTAATAATGGAGAGGCGTCAATAAGACGTCTCTCCATTATTAATCTTATATTAATAAAGGGTTAAAAAACACACGCATAAGAATAAAGTATTTTAATGAAATAAAACACAACACGGTTTTCATATCTTTATTACACGCTCAAATCCAAGCGACGCCCTCGTTCTCCTGTAATAAAAAGTAAAAAAATAAAACAACCCTATACTTCCTGTCCAACGCAGTCCAATTAATAACGAATGTCCCACGATGGTCTCCCCTATAGAACAGTGACATCAGGTGATGCCACTGCTCTGTAGGGCCTCCCAGTGATGCACTGACAGGAGACAATGGCTCCTGCAGTGCATCACTGAGGTTACCTGAGTTCATTCTCTCACTTTATGGCAATGCTGCGTGGGAATTTTCTCACCCAGCATTGCCAGTGAGCAAATGAACGTAAGTGACGTCATTCACTCCCGGCGTCTGAGCAATACACACAGCGAAGGATTACCTCCGCTGTCAGCATATCACAGGAGCGGTGTAGAGCACTGACATCACCCGATGTCAGCGTTCTATACCGGATATCGTCGTGGGACATTCAGTAATAACTGGACAACGACGGACAGGTGATGCTTTATTATTTTATTTTTATTACAGGAGACGATGGCATCGGGGAATAGGTGATTGGTGAGTATGTACTCTATGTTATGTGTTGTATGTTATGTGTATGTTCTGTATGTTATGTGTTATATGTATGTACTGTATGTTATGTGTTGTATGTTATATGTATGTTCTGTATGTTGTGTTGTATGTTATATGTATGTTCTGTATGTTATGTGTTGTATGTTATATGTATGTACTGTATGTTATGTGTTGTATGTTATATGTATGTTCTGTATGTTGTGTTGTATGTTATATGTATGTTCCATATGTTATGTGTTGTATGTTATATTTATGTACTGTATGTTATGTGTTGTATGTTATATGTATGTTCTGTATGTTATGTGTTGTTTGTTAGATGTATGTTCTGTATGTTATGTGTTGTATGTCATATGCTTGTATGTTCTGTATGTTATGTGTTGTATGTTATATGTATGTTCCGTATGTTATGTGCTGTATGTTATTTGTATGTTCTGTATGTTATGTGTTGTATGTTATATGTATGTTCTGTATGTTATGTGTTATATGTATGTACTGTATGTTATGTATTATATGTTATATGTATGTTCTGTATGTTATGTGTGTATGTTATATGTATGTTCTGTATGTTGTGTTGTATGTTATATGTATGTTCTGTATGTTATATGTTGCATGTTATATGTATGTTCTGTATGTTATGTTATATGTATGTTCTGTATGTTATGTGTTGTATGTTATATGTGTGTTCTGTATGTTATGTTTTGTATTTTATATGTATGTTTTGTATGTTATGTGTTGTATGTTATATGTATGTACTGTATGTTATGTGTTGTATGTTATATGTATATTCGGTATGTTGTGTTATATGTATTTTCTGTATGTTATGTGTTGTATGTTATATGTATGTTCTTTGTTATATGTTGTATGTTCTGTATGTTGTGTATGTAATGTATGTTTTTTTTTACATTCAACACATTAGCTGGATGAAGATAATAGATAATAGATAGATAGAAAGATAATAGATAATAGATAGATAGATGACAGATAGATAGACAGACGGATAGATCATAGACAGATAGAAAATAGATAGATGATAGATAGATATTACATAGATAATAGATAGATAGATAGCATGGTACATAAATAGTTAAAGACACACGCGCGCACACACACAAAATCTTCACGCAATAGCGTTAATTTAAAAAAAAATGGGAAAAAAAATGGACTGGGCTCCCACTAGTGTTGAGCGATACGATACTGCAAATATCGGGTATCGGCCGATATTAGCTGTATCAGGCTTTCGATTCCGAGTACCGATATTTTCGTCATATCGGATACCGGAATCTGATTTGTCACTGTCTCTGTGAGTGTCTGTCGGTCGGGTCTGTCAGGAGTCAGCGGCAATTACCTGGCAGAAGATCTCCGGCGGTCACGTCCTGGACTGCTTGATGGCCGCCATTATCTTCTCCCTGGCGGTCACATGCAGTTTTTCGCGATAACTGCAGTGACTGTAGGGTAATCCCGGCCGTAAACCAGTCCGATGACGTCACCGCCGGGGAAGCAGGTAATCAGCTGTGCTGCGCCGGGATGACAGGCTCTGCCTGCCTGCCTGCCTCTGATGTCATTCTGATGTAGCAGAGCTGGATCGTCGTGGGACACTCGTTACTATGGACTGCGTCGGACAGGTGGTATACTGCTGTTTTTTTTTTTCATTTTTTTTACAGGAGATCGATGGCGTCGCAGGATGAGACTGTAATAAAAGTAATGAAAACTGTGTTGTTTTTTTTATTAAATTAAAAAACTTTTTTATGAACATTCACCCGTCCGGGTACATCAACAATTTAACTATTTACATACAGGGACCCTGTCCGGGTTATTTATAATTCTTTGGCAGGGGTGTTCCAGGTACCACCTGTACTCTTCTGATGCTTGCCATTGCCAAACATCCGAGACACCAAGGACCACCAGGACCTGATGACGTCGTGTGGCCTGTACAGTCAAGTCGTGACCCGCTATCTGTGTCTGTGTGGCCACCTCTTTCATCTCCCTCCGGGTCTGGAGCCCTATGTCCCGGACTGAACGAACCCCAGGGGGCCTAACAGGTGCCGGGTACGGGCCAGCTATCATTATCATGTCCATAGCTGGGCTGCTGAGGAGACCACTGAGGGAGGCTGGGGAGATTTACGGCGTGGGGTGGGCACTTGTGCAGAGGCCTGGATGTGGGAGGCTGAAGGCTCCGAGGGTCTCACAGGTTCCTGACACTCTGGTGACCAGGGGTGGCACCTGGTGACATTTAGGGCATACCATCCATTGTAACCCCAGTGTCGGGTGCAAGTTACCAAGTCTCCTGGCAACAGGTCCCTCCCCGGGTGTCCTTCTGGGAGGTGAGTCTCCACGTCCCGCCGGGTCACAAACACTTCTAAATAAAGTCCAGGCTCCTGGATGAAGCCCCAACCAGCTTTCAATTTAAAGCTCCGTACTGCACCCTTACGCCGCGGCTCCCTCAGGGTTCCTTTATCTTTTCTCATCCGGTCCTTCTCTCCCCGGTCCTTCTCGATGTGACGTTGGCGAAGCTTCTGGGATTCGCGCTGCTCCCTTTGTCGCTCGGCTTCTCTCTCCCGACGTCTACACTCTTCCTCCTGACGCCTGTTGTAATTCTCCTCCACCAGCATCTCCATGTCTCCACCATCAAACTGCAGCTTACGATGTACGGTTTGCGGCAGCTCTCCTGGCGCCCGACAGTCCTGGCGGCGCTCACCTGCGGAGGAAGCAGCCGGCTCTGGAACAGATGACAGTCGGGGCTCCGGTACAGACAGGTAGACCTCTGGTGCCTGCGCGGCCTCCTCCATGAGGACGGGTGTCGCTTCTTCTGTCTCAGCGACGGGGGCAGACAGCGGGATCTGGGGTGCTGCCGGTGCAGCGTTTTTTGCAGGAACGGGTGCCTCCACTGCGACAACGTCAACTGGATCACATTGCAAGGGCTGGGATGCCCGCACGGACTCCTTTACTAGAACGGGTGCCTCACCTTCCAGTACAGACACTTCAGGTAAGAGGGATTGGCGCCGCTCCAAGTTTAGTTTTAGGGCACGCCAGCTGGCTTCCATCCTGGCGACCTCCTCCCGGTGCCGGGCCAGGCCTCTTAGGGTATCCTCCGCTTCTTGCAGCGTAGGAGGGTTTCCAGGCCGGGTGCCCAACGGTGGTTCCGTGGCGATCGGGTCGCTTCCGTGGGGGAGAGCTCTGACTGCTCCATCCCTTCACACTTCTGCTCGTGTCCATTAGCCATCTCTGCCAAGTCACATGTGTCATTAGCATCTGGAGAGGGGCCCTCTTTTGTAGTGAGGCAGGACCTTCGTGTTAGTTTCCGCACACTGAGGAGGATGAGGAGGCGGAACTCAAGAGCTGTGGGGCACGATCTTACATTGCAGTACCATTAAGAGTGGTCGGCCATCGTTTTCGCGCCACTGAGTGAGTGTACACCCACGAAGAGCACGCCCTTCTTCTTCACCAGTGCCTCGTCGTGATGCAGATAAGGCGGAAAAATGGCAAATACATTCTCTGATGATTTTAGCAATTCTCAAGCACAAAACCAGTTCAATTCAGGCACACAGGACTCGCTTATAGCGAGCTACAGAATCCTGTTCGTGACGCCCAAGTTGAGTCGCACAGAGCCAGAGGTTTTGGGGGTACTCGGCACCGAGCCCGTCGACTTCTATGGGGTATGTCACGGCTTTACCCGGCAATTGAATCAGAGTCTATTTTACTATGTAGAAGTGTATAAACTATAAATATATGTATATATATATATGTCACAATGACATGTATATATATATATATATATATATATGTATTCTACGTGTGTATATTTTGTGTTTACAACGAAAGAAAGTGTTTTTTTAGTTGCGATATTTTGTTCCCATAGACTTACATGGGACTTCCGGTATCGGAATCGGATATCGACGATATTTAGTGATATCGGCGATACCATTCCGATCCGATATTTTTAGATATCGAGCAGTATCGCTCAACACTAGCTCCCACACAATTTTCTGCACCAGAGGGGGAAAGCCGATGGCTCGGGCCAATATTTCTAGCCCGGGAAGGGGTTATTACCCACGGAGCTTCCCAGGCTATGAATATCATCCCGCAGCTAGCCTTTACTGGCTATTAAAATAGGGGGACCCCCAAAATAAATGACGTGGAGTCCCCCAGTATTTTATAGCCAGAAAGGCTATGCAGACAGCTGCGGGCTGATATTCATAGCCTAGGAAGGGGCCATGGATATTGGCACACCCCCCTGGCTAAAAATACCAGCACCCAGCCGCCCCAGAATTAGGGCATCTGTATGATGCGCCAATTCCGGCACTTAGCCCCTCTCTTCCCACTCCCCTGTAGCGGTGGGATATAGGGTAATAAGGGGTTAAAATTACCTTGCTATTGTAAGGTGACATTAAGCCCGGTTAATAATGGAGAGGCGTCAATAAGACGTCTCTCCATTATTAATCTTATATTAATAAAGGGTTAAAAAAACACACGCATAAGAATAAAGTATTTTAATGAAATAAAACACAACACGGTTTTCATATCTTTATTACACGCTCAAATCCAAGCGACGCCCTCGTTCTCCTGTAATAAAAAGTAAAAAATTAAAACAACCCTATACTCCCTGTCCAACGCAGTCCAATTAATAACGAATGTCCCACGATGGTCTCCCCTATAGAACAGTGACATCAGGTGATGCCACTGCTCTGTAGGGCCTCCCAGTGATGCACTGACAGGAGACAATGGCTCCTGCAGTGCATCACTGAGGTTACCTGAGTTCATTCTCTCACTTTATGGCAATGCTGCGTGGGAATTTTCTCACCCAGCATTGCCAGTGAGCAAATGAACGTAAGTGACGTCATTCTCTCCCGGCATCTGAGCGATACACACAGCGAAGGATTACCTCCGCTGTCAGCATATCACAGGAGCGGTGTAGAGCGCTGACATCACCAGATGTCAGCGTTCTATACCGGATATCGTCGTGGGACATTCAGTAATAACTGGACAACGACGGACAGGTGATGCTTTATTATTTTATTTTTATTACAGGAGACGATGGCATCGGGGAATAGGTGATTGGTGAGTATGTACTGTATGTTATGTGTTGTATGTTATGTGTATGTTCTGTATGTTATGTGTTATATGTATGTACTGTATGTTATGTGTTGTATGTTATATGTATGTTCTGTATGTTGTGTTGTATGTTATTTTTATGTTCTGTATGTTATGTGTTGTATGTTATATGTATGTACTGTATGTTATGTGTTGTATGTTATATGTATGTTCTGTATGTTGTGTTGTATGTTATATGTATGTTCCATATGTTATGTGTTGTATGTTATATGTATGTACTGTATGTTATGTGTTGTATGTTATATGTATGTTCTGTATGTTATGTGTTGTTTGTTAGATGTATGTTCTGTATGTTATGTGTTGTATGTCATATGCTCGTATGTTCTGTATGTTAGGGGTTGTATGTTATATGTATGTTCTGTGTTATATGTATGTTCTGTGTTATATGTTGTATGTTCTGTATGTTGTGTATGTAATGTATGTTTTTTTTTTTTTGCATTCAACACATTAGCCGGATGATGGGACTGCTACTGTCCCATCATTGGCTAATGTGTCACTCACTGACAGCGTATCAGGCATGGCCGAATGGGACTTGTAGTCCCATCGGACGATGCCTGCATACACACACACACACAGCCTTGCACACACACACATACCAAAGCCGGGCGGCACAACTCAGCCAATGGCGGGGGATTTGAATCCCGCGCCGCTCATTGGCTGAGCCGGTGGGCGGCTCAGCCAATGAGCGGTGGCGGCGCAGCTTTGGCGGGGGATTTGAATTCCACGCCTCTCAAAGCCGCCCGTCACCGCTCCTTGGCTGAGTTGCCCGCCGGCTCTGCAAATGGGCACTGTAGGTGTGTTTACTGTCCTCCACTCCCTGCCGACTTTTATTCCCCATTGACTTGCATTGGGGTTGGATTTTCAACTCCGACCCGACCATTTCCGTTAGTCGGCCGACTTCGTTCGACTCGACTTTTGAGAAAGTCGGGTTTCACGAAACCCGACTCGACCCAAAAAAAGGAAAAGTCGCTCATCTCTAGTTGCAAGGTTTCCCATCAAATGACATTTCCTATTTAAATACTGCTTTGTCAATAAATCAGGCAAGCTGTAAGCCGAGAGGTAGAAGAATGGAGCACTCCTAAATATAGATAGTTATACAACTCCCTTTAACATTAGTATTCCTGTTTACTGTTCTATATGATTCTACTGTATGTTCCAACATTATCACAACAGTACACGTGATAAGATGTATAGTTACATGTCAAATAGATGTTCTGTCATATTTTAAATATTGAATTACAACCAGCAGACATTTAATCTGCCAATAATTCTCCTTTCCAATAACATAATACATATGTGAATATTGTATGCTTTTGAAGGTATCCTGAGCTATTCATGAATGCATATTTGTTATCAACACCAGAGAGACAGAGTTACACATAAATATGTATACATAACAATATTGCCCTTAAGATGCCTCTGGAATGGATTGCACACAGAAGGACACACTACATCTTAAAAAGGAAATAACAGGGAATTTTCATATCCACTTAAGACTAACTGAGACATGGTTTGGAATTGCAAGTAATACAGAAGAGAGTGCTATGATGCCCAGATTAAACTTATTTCCAGAAGTTTCCTAAACTTAGCTTGAATGATGTATGGATTTTGCGAAAGCTCCAAAGCTTTTCTGACCATTTTAGCTTCTGAATTCCATTTAACTTTTACTGTAAATGAAATGTTGGTTCATGCACTGGAATGAATATATAGTGCAAAATGATTATGAAAGAGTGTTAACAGCAAATCTTCACATGTATTTCTAGAGATTGCAGAGAAAACATGCGTGTGTTAGTTTGAATCTCTCATGTCGAGCTTCTCTTCTCTTCCAGACTGCTTTATATTGAATCCCAAGTTGAAGAGAAAACACCGTTCTCGTTGATATAATTCCTAAGAGTCTTTCATTTTCAAAACATACAAATATACTGTATATTGTTTATTTGGAAAAAATGTGATGTAATAACATGCAAATCTATATGAAAAGAAGTAATTACTAGTGTTGAGCATTCCGATACCGCAAGTATCGGGTATCGGCCGATATTCGCGTTATCGGAATTCCGATACTTAATTCCGATACTTTTTCCATATCGTATACCGGAATCGGAAGTTCCCATAATTCTTTGAGAGGTAATGTGATTTTAGTCAGCCAATGAGGAATCCTACGAAGTGTGGGCACATCCTGTAATGCTGCGGTCATCTTAACTAATGGCATGGCTGTGATTGGCTGCTGAAATGATGTCAGAATGCACTATAAAAGGCGCACTGTGCTGTGAACTCAGTAAGGGACAGAACGCTACTCTGCTCACTCTGAGGGACAGTTAGATATTGCGATTTTGTGTACTACTGTGCTTGAGGCAGGCTAGTTTACCAACCGCTGTGTAAAGCTTCATTTTGCCAGTGTTGTTTTAACAGCTCTGTGCAAGGTGTGTGTGTGACAGTGCAGGTGACGCTGCAGTTTGCTCTGCATCCACCGCTGTTTGTAGGCATCTGCACGTGTCACTGACTCTTTTTTTTTTATTTTATTTAGTGGAATTGGTGCAGCTCCATTATATTAGAAAAAAATCAAATCTATTAGTGTGACGTGCTTCCATCCGTATACAATACATTGGTTGCAAACACTATAGAAGTACAGAAAGGAGCTTTTCACAGATTGTGGACAGTTGTGTTTCAGTGTTCACTGCAGTCTGTGAGGTTTTGATTTTTTGAGTGCAGATCACGCTCCAGTTAGTTCTTCAACCACTGCCGGTTGTAGTCTGCTGAGCGTGTGTCACTGCCTCATCCTTCACATTTTTCTCTAATTGGTGCTGCTCCATTTTAGTGGAAAAAAATCTAATCTATTAGTGTGACGCGCTTCCATCCGTATACAATACATTGGTTGCAAACACTATAGAAGTACACAAAGGAGCTTTTCACAGATAGTGAATAGTTGTGTTTCAGTGTTCACTGTAGTCTGTGAGCTTTTCATTTTGTGAGTGCAGATTACGCTCCAGTTTGTACTTCAACCACTGCCGGTTGTAGTCTGCTGAGCGTGTGTCACTGCCTCATCCTTCACATTTTTCTCTAATTGGTGCTGCTCCATTTTAGTGGAAAAAAATCTAATCTATTAGTGTGACGCGCTTCCATCCGTATACAATACATTGGTTGCAAACACTATAGAAGTACACAAAGGAGCTTTTCACAGATAGTGAATAGTTGTGTTTCAGTGTTCACTGTAGTCTGTGAGCTTTTCATTTTGTGAGTGCAGATTACGCTCCAGTTTGTACTTCAACCACTGCCGGTTGTAGTCTGCTGAGCGTGTGTCACTGCCTCATCCTTCACATTTTTCTCTAATTGGTGCTGCTCCATTTTAGTGGAAAAAAATCTAATCTATTAGTGTGACGCGCTTCCATCCGTATACAATACATTGGTTGCAAACACTATAGAAGTACACAAAGGAGCTTTTCACAGATAGTGAATAGTTGTGTTTCAGTGTTTACTGTAGTCTGTGAGCTTTTCATTTTGTGAGTGCAGATTACGCTCCAGTTTGTACTTCAACCACTGCCGGTTGTAGTCTGCTGAGCGTGTGTCACTGCCTCATCCTTCACATTTTTCTCTAATTGGTGCTGCTCCATTTTAGTGGAAAAAAATCTAATCTATTAGTGTGACGCGCTTCCATCCGTATACAATACATTGGTTGCAAACACTATAGAAGTACACAAAGGAGCTTTTCACAGATAGTGAATAGTTGTGTTTCAGTGTTCACTGTAGTCTGTGAGCTTTTCATTTTGTGAGTGCAGATTACGCTCCAGTTTGTACTTCAACCACTGCCGGTTGTAGTCTGCTGAGCGTGTGTCACTGCCTCATCCTTCACATTTTTCTCTAATTGGTGCTGCTCCATTTTAGTGGAAAAAAATCTAATCTATTAGTGTGACGCGCTTCCATCCGTATACAATACATTGGTTGCAAACACTATAGAAGTACACAAAGGAGCTTTTCACAGATAGTGAATAGTTGTGTTTCAGTGTTCACTGTAGTCTGTGAGCTTTTCATTTTGTGAGTGCAGATTACGCTCCAGTTTGTACTTCAACCACTGCCGGTTGTAGTCTGCTGAGCGTGTGTCACTGCCTCATCCTTCACATTTTTCTCTAATTGGTGCTGCTCCATTTTAGTGGAAAAAAATCTAATCTATTAGTGTGACGCGCTTCCATCCGTATACAATACATTGGTTGCAAACACTATAGAAGTACACAAAGGAGCTTTTCACAGATAGTGAATAGTTGTGTTTCAGTGTTCACTGTAGTCTGTGAGCTTTTCATTTTGTGAGTGCAGATTACGCTCCAGTTTGTACTTCAACCACTGCCGGTTGTAGTCTGCTGAGCGTGTGTCACTGCCTCATCCTTCACATTTTTCTCTAATTGGTGCTGCTCCATTTTAGTGGAAAAAAATCTAATCTATTAGTGTGACGCGCTTCCATCCGTATACAATACATTGGTTGCAAACACTATAGAAGTACACAAAGGGGCCTTTCACAGATACTGAACAGTTGTCTGCAGGGTTCACTGTAGTCTGTGAGGAATAACCACACTTAGGCCTTAACTTTTCTGACTTTCTTTATCAATCTACCGAGATGAAGAAGTCAGTGAGTAAGGCACGTGGTCGTGGTCGAGGCCGTGGATTTGCAGCAGGGAGAGGACGTGGGGATTCTGTGGCTGCTGCCGCACCCAGTGACACAGCATCCACCAGTTTTCCCCGTGAGCGTTCCTTTATGCGCACTTTTGTAGGAGCTCAGCGTACCCCCCTGCTGCGTGAAGAACAAATTGAAGCCGTTGTTGGTTGGATGGCAGCCAATGCATCGACTTCAATAGCTTCCACCTCCTCTCAGGACCACAGCACTGTTGAACAACCATCAGTCTCTTCACCGCCTGCCAAATTGCCCAGGCAGTCAGAGAGCTCTGTACAGGAGCCAGCTGAGTCTCTGCTTCTGTTCTCAGAATCTGTTGGCTTGGAAACAGGGGCCCAGCCAAGCAGCATTCTGGAATGTGAAGAAGAGGCAGTATGCAGTGATGCGCAACAGCTGTGTCTCTCTGAATCTGAAGAGGCGGGTGAGCCAGTGCCGATGGTCAGCACACCGCAGAACGCATCTGATGATGATGAGACTCAGTTGCCAGTTTCTGTTGAGCATGGTGCTGGCCAGACCACCCAACAACAGCAGGTGTTGGAAGAGGGTAGTGGTGGAGATGATGAGGTCCAAGACCCAACATGGCGTGAGGAACAGGAAGGTGGTGGGAGCAGCTCTGAGGAAGAGATTGCCCCAACGGTCCAAACAGTAGGGAGAGGTAGGCTGCAGACTCGCTTGCCTGTAGCCTCCAGTTTGGCACCCGTTCGGAGCAGTTCTCTTACAACAGCCAAACCGGGCGCTCCCAGGACTTGCTCTGCGTGGTCCTTTTTTGATACAGTTGCAGATGATATTTGCTATGTCAAATGCAAGCTGTGTAATCAAAAAATTAAAAGAGGTAAAAGTGTCAGTAACCTTAATACAACAAATATGTGGAAACATGTGCGGTCAAAGCACTTTGTTGAGTTACAAAGACACACTGGAGATGTAGGCCAACCTACAGCAGCACCTACATCTTCAGCTCCTGTTGGAGCCTCTTCCTCCAGTTCACACACAGCTGGTTCGGCTTCCTCAAAGGATCGCCATGGAAGAACCTCTGTCACTGTTGTCCAGAGACACAGTGTTATTCCACCCACAGCTGCAAGTTCCCTGTCATCCTCACACACCCAGGCCACAAAACAGCCATCGGTAGCACAGGCATGGGATAAAAGACGGCCATACTCGGCAAACCATCCACGAGCACAGGCTCTGAATGCTGGCATTGCAAAACTCCTGTCCCTTGAAATGCTGTCATTCAGGCTGGTGGAGACTGACAGTTTCCGTGAATTAATGGCATTGGCAGTCCCACAATACAATGTGCCCAGCCGATTTTATTTCAGCAGGCAAGCCGTCCCTGGTCTGCAAAAGCATGTTGAGGCAAAAATTAAACATGCGCTACTAAACGCCGTCAGTAGCAAGGTCCACCTGACCACCGATGCGTGGACCAGTACCCATGGCCAGGGACGATACCTTTCACTCACTGCCCATTGGGTGAATGTTGTGGAGCCGGGTACAGATCTTGCGAGTGGCGCTGTACGTGTTCTGCCAACTCCAAGGATTGCCGGAATCAAGTCTGTCCACATTGACTCCTCCTCCTACTCCAGTTCCTCAGAATCATCGCTGCAGGAGCCGTCACGGTCTACCTCCACATGGACCCGTGGACGCTTACCTGATGCGACCGATATGAGCACAGCCGTGGCCAAACGGCAACAGGCCGTTCTGAAATTAATTCCCATGGGAATCGAAGCCACACAGCGCAGGAGGTCTGGAATGCCATCAAGCAGGAGAGCGACGTGTGGTTTTTTGCCAGCGAATCTCCAGCCAGGCTTGGTAGTGTGTGACAATGGCCGAAATCTGGTGGCAGCTCTGGGCCTTGGCAACCTCACTCACATACCATGTCTGGCACATGTGCTCAACTTGGTCGTGCAGAGTTTTTTGAGGGACTATCCGGATCTTGATGCACTGCTGCACAAGGTCCGCCTAGAGTGCGCTCACTTGCGACGTTCCAGCATGGCCAGATCGCGCATTGCAGCTCTGCAACGCAGATTGCGCCTTCCTGAACATCGCATCATATGTGACGTATCCACCAGGTGGAATTCAACGTTACATATGTTGGAGCGGTTGTGTGAGCAGCAGCCAGCAGTTATGGAGTATCAGCTGCATCAGGCGCAATCAACACGCAATTTGCGCCGTCCACACTTCACCATTAATGAGTGGGCCACTATGAAGGACATGTGCCACGTTTTGCGTGCGTTTGATGAGTCAACGCGGATGGCGAGTGCAGATGATGCACTAGTCAGCCTGACTGTCCCCCTTATCTGCCTGCTTCAAAAAACACTGCAAGCAATAAGGGATGAGGTTTTGGAAGAGGTGGAGGATGAGGAGTCACAAATTCCATCACCTTCTGGAAAGTCAGCGCAACGTGGTTCCTCACAAAGGGCTGGGCAGGGCTCACTTTGTGAGGAGGATGAGGAGGAGGAGTCAATGGAGGAGGAAGACATCGCTCCAGAGGGAGGTACACAACGCTCTAGTCAGTATGTAGAGCGAGGGTGGGGTGATGCAGAGCAGGCAGAGATAACGCCTCTTGCAGAGGACAGCGTTTCTTTGCCAGTTGGGAGTCTGCAGCACATGGTTGATTTCATGCTGCAGTGCCTAAGAAACGACCGCCGCATCGCCCACATTCTCACGACGTCTGATTATTGGGTGTACACCCTCCTAGACCCTCGCTAACCGGGACAACGTCAAAAGCCTCATCACACCGTTGAACCGGGAGCGTAAAATGCGGGAGTACCAAGACACACTGGTGCAATCCCTAATGTTCTACCTTACTGCCGAGAGCACTGCTGCTGCTACTGCTTTACAAAGCAGCTCTGTGCGTCGAGGCAGTGTAGAGAGCTCTGCAACAAGAGGGAGCACACGCAGTGCCTCTGCACAGGGAAAGACCAGTATGTTCAAAATGTGGCAAAGTTTTGTGGCAGCGCCACAAATGTCTACACCATCCGAGAGGGCTCCAGTCAGCGGGAGGCAACGTATCCGTCAGATGGTGACAGACTACTTGGCTTTGCCTCTCAGTGTACTCCCAGATGGCTCTTCCCCATTCAAGTTTTGGGTCTCTAAGCTGGATACATGGCCAGAGCTTAGCCAGTATGCATTGGAGGTGCTGGCTTGCCCTGCTGCCAGTGTATTATCGGAGCGCGTCTTTAGTGCTGCAGGTGGTGTACTAACAGACCGTCGCATGCGACTATCCTCCGATAATGTAGACCGGCTTACTTTTCTGAAAATGAACAAGGCATGGATCTCGCCAGAATTTGTCTGTCCGTTTTCAGATTAAATAACTGGTTCGCAACGTTATCCATGTCTCCTGTTATGTTCATCTTTCTACCACCTGAACTCTACTCCCTGGGCTCCAACACTGCCAGTTGCTGCTCAGAAGTGTCGTGTCCACAGAACAAAACACAAGCTCTACTGTTAGTGGGGTTCAGTAACGCCAGCTGTTCCCCTGCTGTGTCAACGGCAAGAAGTGTCCTGTTCCCGACACATGGACAGAAAAACACATGACCAACATGCTCCAAATAGGGAAGAGCCGTCACCCTGCTTGTTATGCTGAAAACATGAAATTGTGAAGTTTTGCAGGCCTAGAATGATAAATTTTTATGACAAATATGGACAAATAATAATTTGTCATCACAGCGCATATCTGCACATGTCTATTAGAAATGGTAACAAAAAATAAAACATAGTCTACTCTTCACATTTTTAAATTAATGCATAAAAGTACATTTCAGACTTATGAATTAATGCTTTTTAAGGAAATTTATCTGTACCTGTAAGATAATGCACTCAATGGATGTACGAATCATTAAATCCTCATCATCATCATCACGAGGTTTATTTATGACAGACATTATAAAATACACATACTGATGCCAACTGTAACTTCAAACACCATATATGAAATGGCCAGCATGTAAACATGGTAATAATGTCCAATAATAAATTATTACATCTAGAAAGTGCATCATGCATACTGACAATAGGTACTTATACCTGCAAGTGCTGTTGAAACAACCACAAGAGATATAAATTAATACTGGTATATAGGTATCACAGTGCATAGTTACTCATGGACAATGTTGATGTAATACTGTATCTCAATTAAGTCAGCGTCAACCATTAGGCTTGTTAGTCTTGTACATTGTTAAAGAGGGAACGTAATTTTTTGGTTTGTCATAGGTGTAGTATTACACATTAAATTATTACTGCTGTATTTTTTTTTTGCGTCCCTAGTGCGCAATAACGCAGCCTAACCTCACATTTGATAGTCAGCTAATTGCCACACGCTACCCTACCCTACGCGTGACAGTAGGAAGGTAGTGTTGACGGATAAAGCTTTGCGCAACCAGACATTCTTTTACCCTCTTCAACACTCTACAAGCAAAAAATGCATGATTTCAGCCGCAGACTTTATTGACGTACAGTATAACATCGGCATTACCCATCAGAGGCTGTCCACTGTCTGATACAGACATAGAATATACCTTTGCTATCCGTAGCCTTTGTTTCACCTACACTTGCAGGCACACACTTAAATTGTGACAAACAATGCCTAATGTTTTTTTAAATGGTTATTTTTTATTGTACATTATTGTGTCATCAATCACATTGATGAGTCCATGCTGGACATGTCATACATGCTATAGAAAGTTACGATTTTATGAACTTAAATAATTGAATTGTCTGTGACTGTCACATAAAATTTGCGATGATGATGATGAGTGACTATTACAAAATCCATTGTCTTCACTATGTTATGGTTTAACATAGCGTTCCTTAAGCATTATTCATAAAAAAAAAACATTTACTTTTATTCTTAAATTTACAACACTATATTTTGTTACCAATTTTTTGGGTGTTGTGTTGTTCCATTTATTTTTGGCATGTGCATATATGCGTTTATATTTGTATTTTCTTTATTTTTCCTTCTTGAAATTAGAAAACATGTGTATCTTTGTACCGTGTTAGCCAGTAGATAGAAAAAATATTTAGACTTCAGAGTCAGCAGTGGTTGATACCTTTTTATGGATAACTGAAAAGATGGAAACAAATTGCAAGCTTTCAAGGCTACTCACGTCTCTTCATCAGGAAAGACTAACTAAAAAAATTAAGCATCACATATTTCTATACACAACAGGACACAGGAATAGTGCAATAGGTAAGACAAGTAAGTGACGTGTATCAGAACTGTCATTATCTCACAGGGATGAACATAAATATTGGAACAGTTCCTAGATAAGGATAGAAAGTTTGATTGCCCTCTCATTGGCGTATTTTTTGGGGTTTTCATGACCCTGGAAGGTCATAGACGCAGATTCCTTAATTGATATAGAATGACATAAATCCATGTGATCTATTCATTCCATCACTAACAGTGTCAAAGGTCATGATGAGCTTATATTCTGAAACCTTTGTACGTTTCTCATATTTGAAGTTATATTTTAATACCAGTAATTCCATATCCATGATGCTATGACCGGGCATACAAAAGTCTTTTGCCACAGGTAAATTCATTAATTTATCTGTGATTGTGTGGCGCTGATAATTCATCCTTGTTCTCCTTTTTGTTGCCGGTCTCCCCTCACTTGTCCCTCCCTCACTTGTCTTAGCTATTCCTGTGTCCTGTTGTGTGTAGAAATATGTGATTCTTCATTTTTGGCTTTACTCTTAGCCTGATGAAGACACCTGAGTAGTCTCGAAAGCTTTGAATTTGTTACCATATTTTCAGTTAGCCATTAAACGTTATCAACCACAGAGGACTGTCAAGTATAAATATTTTTCTATTCTTGTAATTGAAATTCATCATTTTATTGTCGTAGTAAAACTTCATTTATTCTTGTTTGAAGTACATACATTTGCAATGGCCACGTAACAAGGCAATAACTCAATATTTTGTGCCTACACCCTCCTTGACCCTGGGCTTCAACAGCGCCAGTTGCTGCTCAGAAGTGTTAGATGCACAGATGAAAACAATCGCTGATGTGTTTGTGGGGTTCAGTAACGCCTGCTGTTCCCCTGCTGTGTGTCTGGCAAAAATTACTGCTGCTAACTACAACTTCAACTTCAAACGTCTCATACTAGGCCTCTGCCTACACCCTCCTTGACCCTGGGCTTCAACAGCGCCAGTTGCTGCTCAGAAGTGTTAGATGCACAGATGAAAACAATCGCTGATGTGTTTGTGGGGTTCAGTAACGCCTGCTGTTCCCCTGCTGTGTGTCTGGCAAAAATTACTGCTGCTAACTACAACTTCAACTTCAAACGTCTCATACTAGGCCTCTGCCTACACCCTCCTTGACCCTGGGCTTCAACAGCGCCAGTTGCTGCTCAGAAGTGTTAGATGCACAGATGAAAACAATCGCTGATGTGTTTGTGGGGTTCAGTAACGCCTGCTGTTCCCCTGCTGTGTGTCTGGCAAAAATTACTGCTGCTAACTACAACTTCAACTTCAAACGTCTCATACTAGGCCTCTGCCTACACCCTCCTTGACCCTGGGCTTCAACAGCGCCAGTTGCTGCTCAGAAGTGTTAGATGCACAGATGAAAACAATCGCTGATGTGTTTGTGGGGTTCAGTAACGCCTGCTGTTCCCCTGCTGTGTGTCTGGCAAAAATTACTGCTGCTAACTACAACTTCAACTTCAAACGTCTCATACTAGGCCTCTGCCTACACCCTCCTTGACCCTGGGCTTCAACAGCGCCAGTTGCTGCTCAGAAGTGTTAGATGCACAGATGAAAACAATCGCTGATGTGTTTGTGGGGTTCAGTAACGCCTGCTGTTCCCCTGCTGTGTGTCCGGCAAAAATTACTGCTAGCTACCTAATCATGGTGAAAAAAACATGACATCTCAAAGTGTCTAGTGCTACACATAGATATGAGGCTACACCATGATTTCTAAGCTGTAAACATTTGAAACGTCAACTTTCAAACCATAAAATGATTTGTCTGTCACAAATCGGTAACAAAATAATTGTGACATATTATTACAGATATGCACATGTCGAAAACAAATGCAAACACAAAAGCCTACTTATGCTATAGGATACTGATGGTCAACCTTGTCACTCCATAGCTTAGACAAATCCAACTCACATCATGATGACTCAAATACTGCAATGTTGGAAGTGCATAATGTGGGTTGAACTTTGACAACTGCTGCAGTGCGAAGGTTATACTTCAGTGTTCTTGCCTTTGAAATAAAAGCATACAAGTAAATATAATATCCAATGTTGATTAAGGGACGTGATGTACACCTGTAATATTGTGCAAACAATGCATGTAGGAATAGTCCTCTTCAACATTACTTATATTTGTGTCATTTTAAAAAATACATATTTGATTAGAAAGTTAACAGCCCATATCATAAAGGTCCTTCATGTAAACATGATAATCGCTAACAAAAATCATGCATTACCTTGGTAAAGTCAATAGTGCATAGTCACAATAGCAAAATATATACCTGTAAGTGGTGCTGAAAGAACGACAACTGATAGAATAGGTGAATGATATCTATTTATCAGACTGAATAGCGACACCTGTACAATGTCGATATAATACTGTACCTTAACAAAACAGCTGTGTCACACCTCACACGCATTTTTCTTGTAGCTTGTTATGTAATAGGGCACATGCGTGTATGTTTCATCATAGGTGCATGTTTACTGAGTAAAGCAGTCATGACAACGCCTTTGTGTTGTCGGTACGCTTGCGATGATGAACGATGCGCACCGTGAATGTTAGTCTGCGTCATAAGACGCACAGACGCTCCAATACCCAACGCGTCACAGCAGGAAGCCAGTCTGTGCGTCCAAACAAAGGCGCAAGCATACATGCACGTACCCTTTTATAAAGCTATATAAAAAAAAGGATGTAGTAGTAACGCACACTTTATTGAGGTACAGTATTACATCGCCATTCACCATCTGTGGCTATGCAGACTCATCTATATATACCTTATCTATCCGTTGTCATGCTTGCAAGTCCACAGTCAGGCATAAATAGCTGTTTTCACTATGCACTTTTTAAAGGTTTTTTTTGTTAATATAAATGATTGGCACATATTATCAGTATTACATGATGGAAAATTTTAGATATTTTTAAAAACTTTTTAGTGATATTATTCAGCAAATGAAAATGGTGTACATACTGTTACTTATCCATCATTAATGGATTCTGATATGTACTTGTATGCTTTTATTTAAAACCGTATAGCAGATTATTTAACCGATTTTTATTGTGGTTTGCATTGCTTTTCAACATGTTAATGTATGCGTTTATGTTTGTCAATTATTAATTTACATATATTTTTTAAAGTAAAATCATCATCTTATGGTACTAAAGGTTATATTTCTCTTGTTTGGAGTATAGACATTTTTAATTGACACGTAACAAGGAAAATACTTGATCTAGTATTTAAACATCCTCCTTGACCCTGGGCTCCAACACCGCCAGTTGTTTCTCGGAAGTGCTGTTAGCACAGTTAACACTTGCTCCCGTGTTACTGGGGTTCAGTAATGTCAGCTGTTCCCCTGCTGTGTGAACGGCAAAAAGTCCTGCTGCCTCCACCATGTTCTCTTCTCATCCCTGGGTTACAACACCGCCAGTTGTTTCTCGGAAGTGCTGTTAGCACAGTCTACACTTGCTCCCGTGTTACTGGGGTTCAGTAATGTCAGCTGTTCCCCTGCTGTGTGAACGGCAAAAAGTCCTGCTGCCTCCACCATGTTCTCTTCTCATCCCTGGGTTACAACACCGCCAGTTGTTTCTCGGAAGTGCTGTTAGCACAGTCTACACTTGCTCCCGTGTTACTGGGGTTCAGTAATGTCAGCTGTTCCCCTGCTGTGTGAACGGCAAAAAGTCCTGCTGCCTCCACCATGTTCTCTTCTCATCCCTGGGTTACAACACCGCCAGTTGTTTCTCGGAAGTGCTGTTAGCACAGTCTACACTTGCTCCTGTGTTACTGGGGTTCAGTAATGTCAGCTGTTCCCCTGCTGTGTGAACGGCAAAAAGTCCTGCTGCCTCCACCATGTTCTCTTCTCATCCCTGGGTTACAACACCGCCAGTTGTTTCTCGGAAGTGCTGTTAGCACAGTCTACACTTGCTCCTGTGTTACTGGGGTTCAGTAATGTCAGCTGTTCCCCTGCTGTGTGAACGGCAAACAGTCCTGCTGCCTCCACCATGTTCTCTTCTCATCCCTGGGTTACAACACCGCCAGTTGTTTCTCGGAAGTGCTGTTAGCACAGTCTACACTTGCTCCCGTGTTACTGGGGTTCAGTAATGTCAGCTGTTCCCCTGCTGTGTGAACGGTAAAAAGTCCTGCTGCCTCCACCATGTTCTCTTCTCATCCCTGGGTTACAACACCGCCAGTTGTTTCTCGGAAGTGCTGTTAGCACAGTCTACACTTGCTCCTGTGTTACTGGGGTTCAGTAATGTCAGCTGTTCCCCTGCTGTGTGAACGGCAAAAAGTCCTGCTGCCTCCACCATGTTCTCTTCTCATCCCTGGGTTACAACACCGCCAGTTGTTTCTCGGAAGTGCTGTTAGCACAGTCTACACTTGCTCCCGTGTTACTGGGGTTCAGTAATGTCAGCTGTTCCCCTGCTGTGTGAACGGCAAACAGTCCTGCTGCCTCCACCATGTTCTCTTCTCATCCCTGGGTTACAACACCGCCAGTTGTTTCTCGGAAGTGCTGTTAGCACAGTCTACACTTGCTCCCGTGTTACTGGGGTTCAGTAATGTCAGCTGTTCCCCTGCTGTGTGAACGGCAAAAAGTCCTGCTGCCTCCACCATGTTCTCTTCTCATCCCTGGGTTACAACACCGCCAGTTGTTTCTCGGAAGTGCTGTTAGCACAGTCTACACTTGCTCCTGTGTTACTGGGGTTCAGTAATGTCAGCTGTTCCCTGCTGTGTGAACGGCAAACAGTCCTGCTGCCTCAACTTTAATTTCCATGGGTACCTTCTGCTACCCATCCGGGTTCCAGTACCGTCAGCTGGTTCTCCGCAGTGCCTTTGGCCTAGGTGCCTCCATGTCGGTATCCGAGTTCCAGCAACGTCTGCTGGTCCTTGGTAGTGCTTTGGAGCACAGGTACCTCCTGCTTAGTAACCGTGTCCCAGTAACGTCAGCTGGTCCTCGGTTGTGCCATTGGCTCTTTTCCTTCTGCTGACCCTCCGGGTTCCAGCACAGTCAGCTGGTCCTCATTACTTTCATTGGCTCTTGTACCTTCTGCTACCCATCCGGGTTCCAGTACCGTCAGCTGGTTCTCCGCAGTGCCTTTGGCCTAGGTGCCTCCATGTCGGTATCCGAGTTCCAGCAACGTCTGCTGGTCCTTGGTAGTGCTTTGGAGCACAGGTACCTCCTGCTTAGTAACCGTGTCCCAGTAACGTCAGCTGGTCCTCGGTTGTGCCATTGGCTCTTTTCCTTCTGCTGACCCTCCGGGTTCCAGCACAGTCAGCTGGTCCTCATTACTTTCATTGGCTCTTGTACCTTCTGCTACCCATCCGGGTTCCAGTACCGTCAGCTGGTTCTCCGCAGTGCCTTTGGCCTAGGTGCCTCCATGTCGGTATCCGAGTTCCAGCAACGTCTGCTGGTCCTTGGTAGTGCTTTGGAGCACAGGTACCTCCTGCTTAGTAACCGTGTCCCAGTAACGTCAGCTGGTCCTCGGTTGTGCCATTGGCTCTTTTCCTTCTGCTGACCCTCCGGGTTCCAGCACAGTCAGCTGGTCCTCATTACTTTCATTGGCTCTTGTACCTTCTGCTACCCATCCGGGTTCCAGTACCGTCAGCTGGTTCTCCGCAGTGCCTTTGGCCTAGGTGCCTCCATGTCGGTATCCGAGTTCCAGCAACGTCTGCTGGTCCTTGGTAGTGCTTTGGAGCACAGGTACCTCCTGCTTAGTAACCGTGTCCCAGTAACGTCAGCTGGTCCTCGGTTGTGCCATTGGCTCTTTTCCTTCTGCTGACCCTCCGGGTTCAGCACAGTCAGCTGGTCCTCATTACTTTCATTGGCTCTTGTACCTTCTGCTACCCATCCGGGTTCCAGTACCGTCAGCTGGTTCTCCGCAGTGCCTTTGGCCTAGGTGCCTCCATGTCGGTATCCGAGTTCCAGCAACGTCTGCTGGTCCTTGGTAGTGCTTTGGAGCACAGGTACCTCCTGCTTAGTAACCCTGTCCCAGTAACGTCACCTGGTCCTCGGTTGTGCCATTGGCTCTTTTCCTTCTGCTGACCCTCCGGGTTCCAGCACAGTCAGCTGGTCCTCGTTACTTCCATTGGCTTTTGTACCATCACCAACAGGACAAAGAAGGTTAAGACAAACTACAAGATACAGAACAAGAGACAGAAGAACAATAAGCAGAAGATCAAAAAGCAGAAGAACATTAAGTATAAGACCAAAATGAAGAGCAAAATATATGCTCTAAATTCTAAGCAGAAGAAGACTAAGCAGTGTATGGGGGTGAGTCCGTTCCTCCTCGTGGTGCCCCTGGAAAATGCCTGATGCTGCTGCAGGCTAAACTGAACGCGGACAAATACTGTTGTAATTAAAATCTTTCGTGACAGCAAGAACGGAAGGATGAAAATTCAGAGTTTTACAGATTACAAGTACAGGAATGTCTGTCACAAATAAGAATATGATGAAAAGGATGAATAGGAAGAAGATGAAGAAGTAGAATATGAAGAATAATAACTGTTTAATAAGAACAATATAAGTAATGTTAACAAAAAGATGAATAGCAAGAAGTTTTAGAAGATTAAGAAGGTGAAGATGAAGAATAATTTGATGAGAAAGATGATGCTGCTGAAGATTATGAAGGAGAAAGTGTGTGAAAAGTTAAAAAGGTGAAGACCATGGAAGTTGTGAAACAGACATATTTGACAAAATAGAAAAAAGGTTAACAACATTGTGAATTTCTTCGTCAATCCGAACGTATTTCCTAAAAAAAAAAAATTAATGCTATTCCATTGGATTGGGTTAAACATCTATGCCTTTAATGTCTCCTCAACCTCCCCCAATACATTCTACATTACTCTTTCTTGTTTTCCTTCATGTACAATTAACCAACAAGGCAAGAATGGGTTTTTTTTAATTTCGATATTTTGTTCCCATAGACTTACATGGGACTTCCGGTATCGGTATCGGTATCGCCGATATTTTAGTGATATCGGCGATACCATTACGATTCCGATACTTTAGGATATCGGAAAGTATCGCTCAACTCTAGTAATTACCGTAAGTATTATATATCTCAGAGAGAAGACTGAGAACTTGCCTGAATGCTCTAGAGACATTATAAATGTAGAGTGCAGCGGATATTTATTTTCTGCCTTTTTAATTTTTGTGCTGTTGTGTCTGCCTTTTATACCACTGGATGAATAAAGCAATTCTTTTAAGATGTGAGTACTGGCTATCGTTTGGACTGTTGATAGATTTAGAGCCTTTAGTTTACCATGGCTAACATAGTAATGGTCAATTAGTTACTTTGGAAAATAACATACTATTCAGCAGCACAGTCATGTTCCTTTCAAGCAGGTTGAAAGTGTATTTCAATGTCAATTTGTACATTATCTTGTGCAGACATAAATACAGTGTAAGCTAAGTGTGACATTCTCACAACTGCTCAGCCTAAACTTTCCATTTTTCAAGCACAAATTGTTTCATTAGGACATTTTCACAACAATTAGGGGAGGGAGAGTGTAATTTATCAAGATTGGCATATCGTATTCCAGTTTCAAGTCAGAAACCCCCTGGAACAAAATGCATCAAATTAATTAAAAGACACATGCCCTTAATAAATTTGGTGTATCTTTGAGCTGTCTGTGCATGAGAAAGCAAAATCCATTTCACCTATGATCTTCCGTTGAATTTAGCTAAGAACGCTTTTATTTTTCTACAACGTATGTGTCACGATTCCTCTGCTCATAGTGTCTGGGACTCTGTGATGGACAGCTCTGTCATCCTATCCTGTGCTGGGGTGTGCTGAGCTGTTAGTGCTTTGATTGATAGCTCGGTTGACCTATCTGACTAGAAGGGGCAGAGATTTCCAGAGGTGCTCCCTGTGCTTGGTAATTGCCCTGCTATTTAGTTGTGCTGTCTGGCCCAGATCACTGCCAGTCAAAAGCTTGTTCTAAGCTTGTGCTCCCTGGTGTGTGTTCGCCTGGTCCCTACGCTGTAAGTTCTGATCTGCTGTTGCTGACCTTTGGACCGTGTTCTGACTACCCATTAGTAGTTTCTCCTTTTGCATCTGATATTCTGCTGCTGACCTTTGGACTGTGTTCAAACTACCCGTTTGTTATTACCCCTTTGTATCTGATATTCCGCTGCTGACCTTTGGACTGTGTTCTGACTACCCATTTGTATTTTCTCCTTTTGCATCTGATATTCTGCTGCTGACATTTGGACCGTGTTCTGATTACCCGCTTGTTATTGCCCCTTTGCTTATCCACTATTTCTCTTGGGTTCTGACCCTGGCATGTGACATGACTTACGACTTTGCATTTTCCCTTGGTTTACTACGTGCTCTTTTGGTTTTGACCCCGAACGTCTGACTTCGCTAACTCCCTGCCTGTCCGTGGGTTGTGACTAGCATCACAGTATCGCAGATTTTTGGTTTAATATAATAATAAATTTGATTGACCATTCCCTTTTAGATGACCTATCCCTTATTTTAACCCCTCTCTGCCATCAGACGTACTATTCCGTCCATATGACCCTGGACCTAATTCCCATGGACGGAATAGTACGTCATGGGCGATCAGCTGCGCTCCCGGGTGTCAGCTGTATATCACAGCCGACACCCAGCACTATGTGTCAGGAGCGGTCACGGACCGCTCCCGGCACATTAAGTCCTGGCACACCGCGATCAAACATGATCGCAGTGTACCTGGGGCACAGGGGAGGATCGCGCAGGGTGGGGGCTCCCTGCGCGCTCCCCTGTGACCCTCAGAGCAGCGCGATGTGTCGCGCTGTTCCGAGGGTCCGTCCTCCCTCCAGGTCCCCGGATCCAGTATGGCGTCGGGGTCCTGCAGGGAGGCGGCTTCCTCAGTGCCTGCTGAGAGCAGGCGCTGAGGAAGCCTGCAGCGATGCCAGAGCGATCGCTGGTGTGACAGAGTGCTATGCACACTGTCACACCAGCGATCTGATAAAATACTGTGATGTCCCACCCTGGGACAAAGTAAAAAAGTAAAAAAAATAAAACTAAAAAGTGGTAAAAAAATCATTAAAAAAAAAAAATATTCCCCAATAAATTAATTTCTTCCTGTAAATAAAAAAAACAAAACAATAAAAGTACACATATTTGGTATCGCCGCGTCCGTAACGACCCCCCCTATAAAACTGTCCCACTAGTTAACCCCTTTAGTGAACCCCTTAAAAAAAAAAAAAAACTAAGCAAAAAATCAATGCTTTATCATCATACCGCCGAACAAAAAGTGGAATAACATGCGATCAAAAAGACCAATATAAATAAACATGGTACCGCTGAAAACGACATCTTGTCCCGAAAAAAACGAGCCATCATACAGCATCATCAGCGAAAAAATAAAAAAGTTATAGCTCACAGAATAAAGCGATGCAAAAATAATGATTTTTATATAAAATTGTTTTTATTCTATAAAAGCGCCAAAACATAAAAAAATGATATAAATGAGGTATCGCCATAATCGTACTGACCCGAAGAATAAAACTGCTTTATCAATTTTACCACATGCGGAATGGTATAAACGCCTCCACCAAAAGAAATTCATGAATTGCTGATTTTTGTTCATTCTAACCTTCCAAAAATCGAAATAAAAAGCGATAAAAAATGTCACGTGCTCAAAAATGGTACCAATAAAAATGTCACCTCGTCCCGCAAAAAATAAGACCTCACATGACTCTGTGGGCCAAAATATGCAAAAATTATAGCTCTCAAAATGTGGTGATGCAAAAAACTACTTTTTGCAATAAAAAGCGTCTATTAGCGTGACAGCTGCCAATCACAAAAACCCGCTATAAATAGTAAATCAAACCCCCTTTTATCACCCCCTTAGTTAGGGAAAAATAATAAAATTAAAAAAATGTATTTATTTCCATTTTCCCATTAGGGTTAGGGTTGCGACTAAAGTTAGGGTTAGACTTGGCACTAACGTTAGGATTAGGGTTGGGATTAGGGTTAGGGGTGTGTTAGGGTTAGGTTTGTGGTTAGGGTTGGGACTAGGGTTAGGGGTGTGTTGGGGTTAGGGTTGGAGTTAGAATTGGGGGGTTTCTGCTGTTTAGGCACATCAGGGGCTCTCCAAATGTGACATGGCGTCTGATCTCAATTCCAGCCAATTCTGCGTTGAAAAAGTCAAACGGTGCTCCTTCACTTCTGAGCTCTGCCATGCGCCCAAACAGTAGTTTAACCCCGCATATGGGGTATCAGCGTACTCTGGACCACAAGAGTTATTGTGCAATTTGTCCTATTTCTTCTGTTACCCTTGGGAAAATAAAAAACTGGGGGCGACAAAATCATTTTTGTAAAAAAAAAAAATGATTTTTTTTGTTTTTACGGCTGTATGTTATAAATTTTCTGTGAAGCACTTCGGGGTTCAAAGTGCTCAACATACTTCTAGATAAGTTCCTTGTGGGGTCTATTTTCCAAAATGGGGTCACTTGTTGGGGGTTTCCACTGTTTAGGCGCATCAGGGGCTCTCCAATTGCGACATGACGCCCCTAGACCATTCCATCAAAGTCTGCAATCCAAAACGTCACTACTTCCCTTCCGAGCCCAGACGTGCACCCATACAGTAGTTTTCTCCCACATATTGGGTATCAGCGTACTCAGGACAAATTGTACAACAAATTTTGGGGTCCAATTTCTCCTGTTACTCTTGTGAAAATAAAATATTGGGGGCGAAAAAAATCATTTTTGTAAAAAAAAAAGATTTTTTATTTTACGGCTGTACGTTATAAACTTCTGTGAAGCACTTTGGGGTTCAAAGTGCTCACCACACATCTAGATAAGTTCCTTGAGGGGTCTAGTTTCCAAAATGGTGTCATTTGTGGGGGGTTTCCACTGTTTAGGCAGATCAGGAGCTCTCCAAACACGACATGGCATCCAGCCAATTCTGCGTTGAAAAAGTCAAACGGCGCTCCTTCCCTTCCAAACTCTGCCATGCACCCAAACAGTGGTTTACCCCCACATATGGGTATCAGCGTACTCAGGACAAATTGCACAATAACTTTTGGAGTCTTGTTACCCTTGGGAAAATAAAAATTGGGGTGAAAGATCAATTTTGTGGAAAAAAATAGATTTTTAAATTTTACGGCTCTACGTTATAAACTTGTGTGAAGCACTTGGGGGTTCAAATTGCTCACAAAAGATCTAGATAAGTTCCTTAGGGGGTCTATTTTCCCAAATGGGGTCACTTGTGGGGGGTTTCCACTGTTTAGGCACATCAGGGACTCTCCAAATGCAACATGGCGTCCAATCTCAATTCCAGCCAATTTTGGTTGGAAAAAGTCAAATGGTGCTCCTTCCATTCCGAGCTCTGACATGCGCCCAAACAGTGGTTCCCCCCACATATGGGGTATCAGCGTACTCAGGACAAATTGGACAACAACTTTTGAGGTCCAATTTCTCTTGTTACCTATGGGAAAATAAAAAATTAGTGATAAGAGATAATTTTTGTGGGAAAAAATAGGATTTTTTATTTTCATGCCCGGGCATTATAAACTTGTGTGAAGCACTTGGGGGTTCAAAGTGCTCATCAAAGATCTAGATAAGTTCCTTAGGGGGTCTAGCTTCCAAAATGGGGTCACTTGTGGGGGGTTTCCACTGTTTAGGCTCATCTGGGGCACTACAAACGGAACATGACCCCCATCAATGTTTGCATTCCAAAACGTTACTGCTTACTTTCCAAGCCCTGCCGTGCGCCCAAACAGTTTCCCCCCCCAACATATGGGGTATCAGCGTACTCAGGACAAATTGGACAACAACTTTTGGGGTCCAATTTCCTTGGGAAAAATCAAAAATTTGGGACTAAAAAATCATTTTTGTGGAAAATTGTTTTGTTTTTTTTCACGCCCAGGCATTATAAACTTTTGTGAAACACTTTGGGGTTCAAAGTGCTCACAACAGATCTAGATAAGTTCCTTAGGGGGTCTAGTTTCCAAAATGGTGTCACTTGTGGGGGGTTTCCACTGTTTAGGCGCATCAGGGGCTCTCCAAACACGACATGGCATCCAATCTCAACTCCAGCCAATTTTAGTTTGAAAAAGTCAAACGGCGCTCCTTCCCTTACAAGCTCTGCCGTGTGCCCAAACAGTGGTTTTTCCCCACATATTGGGTATCAGCGTACTCAGGACAAATTGGACAACAACTTTTGAGGTCCAATTTCTCCTGTTACCTATGGGAAAATAAAAAATTAGTGATAAGAGATAATTTTTGTGGGAAAAAAATAGGATTTTTTATTTTCATGCCCGGGCATTATAAACTTGTGTGAAGCACTTGGGGGTTCAAAGTGCTCACCAAAGATCTAGATAAGTTCCTTAAGGGGTCTAGCTTCCAAAATGGGGTCACTTGTGGGGGGTTTCCACTGTTTAGGCTCATCTGGGGCACTACAAACGGAACATGACCCCCATCAATGTTTGCATTCCAAAACGTTACTGCTTACTTTCCAAGCCCTGCCGTGCGCCCAAACAGTTTCCCCCCCCAACATATGGGGTATCAGCGTACTCAGGACAAATTGGACAACAACTTTTGTGGTCCAATTTCCTTGGAAAAAATCAAAAATTTGGGACTAAAAAATCATTTTTGTGGAAAATTGTTTTGTTTTTTTTCACACCCAGGCATTATAAACTTTTGTGAAACACTTTGGGGTTCAAAGTGCTCACAACAGATCTAGATAAGTTCCTTAGGGGGTCTAGTTTCCAAAATGGTGTCACTTGTGGGGGGTTTCCACTGTTTAGGCGCATCAGGGGCTCTCCAAACACGACATGGCGTCCAATCTCAACTCCAGCCAATTTTAGTTTGAAAAAGTCAAACGTCGCTCCTTCCCTTACGAGCTCTGCCGTGTGCCCAAACAGTGGTTTTTCCCCACATATTGGGTATTGGCGTACTCAGGAGAAATTGCACAACAACTTTATCTGCCAATTTTCTCCTTTTACCCTTGTCAAAATAAAAAAAAGTTTGTAAAAATCATTTTTGTGGCTAAAAAGTTAAATATTAATTTTTTCCTTCCACGTTGCTTCAGCTCCTGTGAAGCACCTGAAGGGTTATTAAACTTCTTGAATGTGGTTTTGAGTACCTTGAGGGGTGCAGTTTTTAGAATGGTGTCACTTTTTGGTATTTTCTGCTATATAGACCCGTCAAAGTGACTTCAAATGTGAGGTGGTCCCTAAAAAAATGGCTTTGTAAATTTTGTTGTAAAAATGAGAAATCACTGGTCAACTTTTAACCCTTATAATTTCCTAACAAAAAATAATTTTGGTTCCAAAATTGTGCTGATGTAAAGTAGACATGTGGGAAATGTTATTTCTTAACTATTTTGTGTGACATATTTCTCTGTTTTAAGGGAAAAAAAATTCAAAGTTTGAAAATTGCAAAAGTTTCAAAATTTTCGCCATATTTGTGTTTTTTTCAAAAATAAACGCAAGTTATATCGAAGAAATTATACTTCTAACGTGAAGTACAATATGTCACGAGAAAACAGTCTCAGAATCGCGAAGATCCGTTGAAGCATTCCAGAGTTATAACCTCATAAAGAGACAGTGGTCAGAATTGTAAAAATTGGCCCGGTCATTAACGTGCAAACCACCCTTGGGGGTGAAGGGGTTAAAAAAAAGTGCACAAAAATAGTAACTTTTCTTCTTTCTTATCCTTTTTGTGTTAAAATTCTCATGTGCTGTATGCTAATTGGCACAGTCAAGTCTGACGGGAATTGCAGGTCTTTGCCCAGTGTCTTTTCTATCCCTGCCATCAATTTGGGGTGGATGTGCAGTATCTGGCCATGACCAATATTCTGTAAAAATAGCTGTGCTGTGCAGCTCTGTATCTGATCACCAAGAACAGCTGATTGCATCAGAAACAGTTGTCGCACCTCTGCCGATCAGGCATTGATGACCTATCCTAAGTATAAAACACCAATGTTAAAGTAATAGAAAATTCCTTTAAAGGGAATATGTCTGCAGGTTTTTGCTACCTCATCAGAGAACAGCATTTGGTAGACAAAGAGAAGGTAAATCCAATGATGTATTGGGTGGTTTATTGGGTGCAGCCATTCTGATACAATACATTTTCAAAACCTACAAGAAACAAAATGAGCAAAAACATTGCTGTAACTAAATAAGTAAAAAGCAAAAGTGCATTTAACCCCTTCACCCCCAAGGGTGGTTTGCACGTTAATGACCGGGCCAATTTTTACAATTCTGACCACTGTCTCTTTATGAGGTTATAACTCTGGAACGCTTCAACGGATCTTCGCGATTCTGAGAGTGTTTTCTCATGACATATTGTACTTCACGTTAGAAGTAAAATTTCTTCGATATAACTTGCGTTTATTTTTGAAAAAAAACGCAAATATGGCGAAAATTTTTAAAATTTTGCAATTTTCAAACTATGAATTTTTATTTCCTTTAAAACAGAGAAATATGTCGCACAAAATAGTTAATAAATAAATTTCCCACATGTCTACTTTACATCAGCACAATTTTGGAACCAAAATTTTTTTTTGTTAGGAAGTTATAAGGGTTAAAAGTTGACCAGCGATTTCTCATTTTTACAACAAAATTTACAAAGCCATTTTTTTTAGGGACCACCTCTCATTTGAAGTCACTTTGAGGGTCTATATGGCAGAAAATACCCAAAAAGTGACACCATTCTAAAAACTGCACCCCTCAAGGTACTCAAAACCACATTCAAGAAGATTATTAACCCTTCAGGTGCTTCACAGGAACTAAAGCAACGTGGAAGGAAAAAATGAATATTTAACTTTTTAGCCACAAAAATGATCTTTTACAAACTTTTTTTTTATTTTCACAAGGGTAAAAGGAGAAAATGGGCAGATAAGGTTGTTATGCAATTTCTCATGAGTACGCCAATACCCAATATGTGGGGGAAAACCACTGTTTGGGCAAACGGCAGAGCTCGTAAGGGAAGGAGCGCCGTTTGACTTTTTCAAACTAAAATTGGCTGGAATTGAGATTGGACGCCATGTCGTGTTTGGAGAGCCCCTGATGCGCCTAAACAGTGGAAACCCCCACAAGTGACACCATTTTGGAAACTAGACCCCCTAAGGTACTTATCTAGATCTGTTGTGAGCACTTTGAACTCCCAAGTGTTTCACAAAAGCTTATAATGCCTGGGTGTGAAAAAAAAAAAAAACAATTTTCCACAAAAATGATTTTTTAGTCCCAAATTTTTGAATTTTCCCAAGGAAATTGGACCCCAAAAGTTGTTGTCCAATTTGTCCTGAGTACGCTGATACCCCATATGTGGGGGGGGTGAACTGTTTGGGTGCACGGCAGGGCTTGGAAAGGAAGTAGTAACGTTTTGGAATGCAGACGTTGATGGGGGTCATGTTCCGTTTGCAGTGCCTCAGATGAGCCTAAACAGTGGAAACCCCCCACAAGTGACCCCATTTTGGAAACTATACCCCCTAAGGAACTTATCTAGATCTTTGGTGAGCACTTTGAACCCCCAAGTGCTTCACACAAGTCTATAATGCCCGGGCATGAAAATAAAAAATCCTATTTTTTTCCCACAAGAATTATATTTTAGTCACTAATTTTTTATTTTCTCAAGGGTAACAGGAGAAATTGGACCACATAAGTTGTTGTCCAATTTGTCCTGAGTACGCTGATACCCCATATGTGGGTGGGAACCACTGTTTGGGCGCACGGCAGAGCTCGGAATGGAAGGAGCACCATTTGACTTTTTCCAACCAAAATTGGCTGGAATTGAGATTGGATGCCATGTTGCATTTGGAGAGCCCCTGATGTGCCTAAACAGTGGAAACCCCCCACAAATGACCCCATTTTGGAAACTAGACCCCCTAAGGAACTTTTCTAGATCTTTGGTGAGCAATTTGAACCCCAAGTGCTTCACACAAGTTTATAACCTAGAGCCGTAAAATTTAAAAATCATATTTTTTCCACAAAAATGATCTTTTCACCCCAATTTTTATTTTTCCAAGGGTAACAAGACTCCAAAAGTTATTGTGCAATTTGTCCTGAGTGCGCTGATACCCCATATGTGGGGGTAAACCACTGTTTGGGTGCATGGCAGAGTTGGAAGGGAAGGAGCGCCGTCTGACTTTTTCAACGCAGAATTGGCTGGACGCCATGTCGTGTTTGGAGAGCTCCTGATCTGCCTAAACAGTGGAAACCCCCATAAATGACGCCATTTTGGAAACTAGACCCCTCAAGGAACTTATCTAGATGTGTGGTGAGAACTTTTAACCCCCAGGTGTTTCACTAAAGTTTATAACGTACAGCCGTAAAATAAAAAATCTTTTTTTTTTTTTACAAAAATGATTTTTTCGTCCCCAATATTTTATTTTCACAAGGGTAACAGAAGAAATTGGAACCCAAAAGTTGTTGTCCAATTTGTCCTGAGTACGCTGATACCCAATATGTGGGAGAAAACTACTGTATGGGCGCACGTCAGGGCTCGGAAGGGAAGTAATGACGTTTTGGATTGCAGACTTTGATGGAATGGTCTGGGGGCGTCATGTCACATTTGGAGAGCCCCTGATGCACCTATACAGTGGAAACCCCCCACAAGTGACCCCATTTTGGCAAATAGACCCCACAAGGAACTTATCTAGATGTGTGGTGAGCACTTTGAACCCCGAAGTGCTTCACAGAAGTTTATAACGTACAGCCGTAAAAATAAAAAATCTTTTTTTTTTTACAAAAATGATTTTTTCGCCCCCAATATTTTATTTTCACAAGGGTAACAGAAGAAATTGGAACCCAAAAGTTGTTGTCCAATTTGTCCTGAGTACGCTGATACCCAATATGTGGGAGAAAACTACTGTATGGGCGCACGTCAGGGCTCGGAAGGGAAGTAGTGACGTTTTGGATTGCAGACTTTGATGGAATGGTCTGGGGGCGTCATGTCGCATTTGGAGAGCCCCTGATGCGCCTAAACAGTGGAAACCCCCCACAAGTGACCCCATTTTGGAAAATAGACCCCACAAGGAACTTGTCTAGATGTGTGGTGAGCACTTTGAACCCCGAAGTGCTTCACAGAAGTTTATAACGCACAGCCGTAAAAATAAAAAATCCTTTTTTTTTTTGCAAAAATGATTTTTTTGCCCCAATATTTTATTTTTACAAGGGTAACAGGAGAAATTGGACCCCAAAGTTGTTGTCCAATTTGTCCTGAGTACGCTGATATCCAATATGTGGGAGAAAACTACTGTATGGGTACACGTCGGGGCTCGGAAGGGAAGTAGTGACGTTTTGGATTGCAGACTTTGATGGAATGGTCTGGGGGCGTCATGTCGCATTTGGAGAGCCCCTGATGCCCTAAACAGTGGAAATCCCCAACAAGTGACCCCATTTTGGAAAATAGACCCCACAAGGAACTTATCTAGATGTGTGGTGAGCGCTATGAAGCCCCAAGTGCTTCACAGAAGTTTATAATGTACAGCCGTAAAAACAAAAAAATATTTTTTTTGTACAAAAATGATATTTTCGCCCCCAGTTTTTAATTTTCCCTAGGGTAGCAGAAGAAATAGGACAAATTGCACAATAACTCTTGGGGTCCAGAGTACGCTGATACCCCATATGTGGGGATAAACTACTGTTTGGACGCATGGCAGAGCTGAGAAGTGAAGGAGCACCGTTTGACTTTTTCAACGCAGAATTGGCTGGAATTGAGATCAGACGCCATGTCACATTTGGAGAGCCCCTGATGTGCCTAAACAGCGGAAACCCCCAATTCTAACTCCAACCCTAACCCAACACACCCCTAACCCTAGTCCCAACCCTAACCACAAACCTAACCCTAACACACCCCTAATCCCAACCCTAACCCTAATCCTAACTTTAGCGCCAACCCTAACCCTAACTTTAGCCGCAACCCTAACCCTAACCCTAATGGGAAAATGGAAATAAATACTTTTTTTTAATTTTATTATTTTCCCTTACTAAGGGGTGATAAAGGGGGGTTTGATTTACTATTTATAGCGGGTTTTTATGATTGGCAGCTGTCACGCTAAAAGACGCTTTTTATTGCAAAAATAGTTTTTGCATCATCACATTTTGAGAGCTATAATTTTTGCATATTTTGGCCCACAGAGTCATGTGAGGTCTTATTTTTTGCGGGACGAGTTGACGTTTTTATTGGACCATTTTTGAGCACGTGACGTTTTTTGATCGCTTTTTATTTCGATTTTTGGGAGGTTAGAATGAACAAAAATCAGCAATTCATGAATTTCTTTTGGGGGAGGCGTTTATACCGTTCCGCGTGTGGTAAAATTGATAAAGCAGTTTTATTCTTCGGGTCAGTATGATTATGGCGATACCTCATTTATATCATTTTTTCATGTTTTGGCGCTTTTATAGAATAAAAAACAATTTTATATAAAAAATAATTATTTTTGCATCGCTTTATTCTGCGAGCTATAACTTTTTTATTTTTTCGCTGATGATGCTTTATGATGGCTCGTTTTTTGCGGGACAAGATGACGTTTTCAGCGGTACCATGATTTTTTATATTGGTCTTTTTGATCGCGCGTTATTCCACTTTTTGTTCGGCGGTATGATGATAAAGCATTGATTTTTGCTTCGTTTTTTTTTTTTTTTTTAAGGGGTTCACTAAATGGGTTAACTAGTGGGACAATTTTATAGGGGGGGTCGTACGGACGCGGCGATACCAAATATGTGTACTTTTATTGTTTGTTTTTTTTTATTTACAGGAAGAAGTGAATTTATTGGGGAATATATATATTTTTTTTATCTATTTTGGATTTTTTTTTTACACATGTTTATTTTTACTTTTTTAACTTTTTTACTTTGTCCCAGGGTGGGACATCACAGTATTTTATCAGATCGCTGGTGTGACAGTGTGCACAGCACTCTGTCACACCAGCGATCGCACAGGCATAGATGCAGGCTTCTCAGTGCCTGCTCTCGGCAGGCACTGAGGTAGCCGCCTCCCTCCAGGACCCCGGCGCCATCTTGGATCCGGGTCCTGGGAGGGAGGAAGCCCTCAGAACAGCGCAATCACATCGCGCTGCTCTGAGGGTCTCAGGGGGGCGCGCAGGGAGCCCCACCCTGCGCGATCCTCCCTGTGCCCCCAGTACACCGCGATCATGTTTGATCGCGGTGTGCAAGGGGTTAATGTGCGGGAGCGGTCCGTGACCGCTCCTGACACACAGTCATGGGGTCAGCTGTGATAATCAGCTGACACCCGGCGCGATTAGCTGCGCTCCCTCTTTTTCGTTTTTCCTCCCTTCTTCAAACAGCCATCACTTTTTTTATTTTTCTGTCACTATTAGCCATATTGAGTTTGTTTTTTGCGAACGAGTTGTGTTTGATAACAGCATTGAATTTACCACATAGCGCACTGGAAAACAGGGACAAAATCCAAGTGTGGTGACATTGCAAAAAATATTTTTATCTTTAACATATTCACTATATGGTAAAACTAACCTGGCAATTATGATTTCCAGGTCAGTACAAGTACACAGATAACAAACATGTATAGGTTCTTTTTAACCCCTTAACGACCAAGCCATTTTGATGGTTAAAGACAGGCCAATTTTTACAATTCTGACCACTGTCACTTTATGTGCTTATAACTCTGGAACGCTTCCATGGATCTTGGCGATTTGAGTATTGTTTTCTCTTGACTTTGTTTATCAGATTAGTAGTAAAATTTCTTCAATATAACTTGCGTTTATTATGAAAAAAAATGAAATATGACAAAAATTTGAAAATTTTGCAATTTTCAAACTTTAATTTTTATGCCATTAAATCAGGAGATATGTCACAAAAATTAGTTAATAAATAACTTTCCCACTGTCTACTTTACATCAGCACAAATTTTGGAACCAAATTTTTTTTTGTTTAGGAGTTATAAGTGTTAAAAGTTGACCAGCAATTTCTCATTTTTCCAACAAAATTTACAAAACAATTTTTTTAGGACCACCTCACATTTGAAGTGAATTTGAGGGGTCAATTATGACAGAAAATACCCAAAAGTGACACCATTCTAAAAACTGCACCCCTCAGGGTTCAAAGCCAATTCAAGAGTTTATTAACCCTTTGGTACTTCACAAAAATTTAAGCAATGTGGAAGGAAAAATGAACATTTAACTTTTTTTCCCAAAATTTTTCTTTTCGACACAATTTTTTAAAATTTTGTCAAGGGTATCAGTAGAAATGACACAATATTTGTTTTATAATTTCTCCTGAGTACACCGATTACCCCATGTGTGGGGGTAACCACTATTTGGGCGATGGCAGAGCTCGGAAGGGAAGCAGCGCCATTTGACTTTTTTGGCTGGAATTGAGATTGGACGCCATGTCGCTTTGGAGAGTCCCTGTGTGCCCTAAACAGTGGAAACTCCCCACAAGTGACCCCATTTTGAAACTAGACCCCTCAAGGAACTTTCTAAATTGTTGTGAGAGCGTTGAACCCCAAGGGCTTCACAGAAGGTTATAACGTAGACCGTAAAATTAAAAAATCATATTTTTTCCACAAAAATGATCTTTTCATCCCAATTTTTATTTTCCAAAGGATAAAAGGACCCACAAAGTTATTGTGCAATTTGTCCTGGGTACGCTGATTACCCCATATGTGGGGGTTAAACACTATTTTGATGCATGGCAGAGCTCAGAAGGGAAGGAGGCCTTTTTCAAATGCAGACTTTGATGGAATGGTCTGCGGGTGTCATGTCACTTTGGAGAGCCCCTGATGTGCCTAAACAGTAGAAACCCCCCCAAGTGACCCCTTTTGGAAACTAGCCCCCCAAGGAACTTATCTAGATGTGTGGTGAGCACTTTGAACCCCAAGTGCTTCACAGAAGTTTTAACGTAGAGCCGTGAAAATAAAAAATCATATTTTTTCCACAAAAATAATCTTTTTGCCCCCAAATTTTTATTTTTATAAGGGTAAACAGGAAATAGGACCCCAAAAGCTTTGTGCAATTTGTCCTGAGTACGCTGATATCCCATATGTGGGGGGGACCACTATTTTGACGCATGGCAGAGCTCGGAAGGGAGGGAACCGTTTTTTAAAGACAGACTTTGATGGAATGGTCTGCTGGTGTCTGTCGCGCTTGGAGAGCCCCTGATGTGCCTAAAACATAGAAACCCCCCACAAGTGACCCCATTTTGCAAACTAGACCCCCCAAGGAACTTATCTAGGTGTGTGGTCAGCACTTTGAACCCCAAGGCTTCACAGAAGTTTATAACGAGAGCCGTGAAAATAAAAAAATCATTATTTTTTTCCAAAAATAATCTTTTTGCCCCCAAATTTTTATTTTTATAAGGGTAACAGGAGAATTGGACCCAAAAGCTTTTGTGCAATTTGTCCTGAGTACCTGATATCCCATATGTGGGGGGGAACCACTATTTTGACGCATGGCAGAGTCGGAAGGGAAGGAGAACCGTTTTTTAAAGCAGACTTTGATGGAATGGTCTGCTGGTGTCATGTCGCGCTGGAGAGCCCTGTGTGCCTAACATGAAACCCCCCACATGTGACCCCATTTTGCAAACTAGACCCCCCAAGGAACTTATCTAGGTGTGTGGTCAGCACTTTGAACCCCAAGGGCTTCACAGAAGTTTATACGTAGAGCCGTGAAAATAATAAAATCATATTTTTTCCACAAAAAATGACCTTTTTGCCCCCCAAATTTTTATTTTTATAAGGGTAACAGGAGAAATAGGACCCAAAAATTGATGTGCATTTTGTCCTGAGTACGCTGATACCCCAATGTGGGGGGGGAACCACTGTGATCGCCTTACTGCGATCTTTGTGAGGGAGATGAACAAATCCACAAAAGGTGAAGAATTGGTTTTTTTCTTTTTTATGCCGTTCCTCGTGCGGTATTAGTGATTAGGTGACTTTTATTCCTCGGATCGGTGCGATTACAGCGGATACCAGATTTATACCCTTTTTTCATGTTTAGCTTTGTCACACACTAAAAGACGCTTTTTTTTGGTAAGAATTTTTTGTTTGAAATTTTTGCACAAGCCCTATTTTGAGAGGCTTATTTTTCCATATTTCGGCCGACAGAAGTTTCTGGGGCTTAATTTTTGCGGGGACGAGCTGACGTTTTTTATGGGTACCTTATTCGGGCACATAACGTTTTTTAATCGCTTTCTATTCCGATTTTTGTGGAGCAGAATGAACAAAAACCAGCAATTCAGGAATTGATTTTTTTTTTCCTCCGTTCCGGTGTGGTAAAATTGATAAAGCACTTTATTCTTGGGTCACTGCTATTACAGCATACCTCATTTATATATTTTTTTTTATGTTTAGGTGTTTTTTACACAATAAAAATTTATAGAAAAAATAATTATTTTTGCATCAGTTTATTCCGCGAGCTATAAACTTTTTTTTTTTTCGCTGGATGCTGTATAGTGGCTTGTTATTGGCGGGACAAGATGACGTTTTTTCAGTGGTTACCATGATTATTTATACCCACTTTTTGATCGCGTGTTTATTGCACTTTTTTCCAAGCGGTATGGTGATACCGCTTGGAAAAAGTATAATTTTTTGTGTTTTTTTTTACGGATTTTCACTTGAAGGGGTTAACTAGGGTTACGCTTTTATAGATGGATTTTTATGGACGCGGCATACCAAACATGTGTATTTTTTTGTTTTTTGTTTTTTTTATTACATAAAAATGTGTATTTTTAGGGGATTTTTTAAATTATTTTTTAATATTTTTTTTTACAATTTTTTTAAAAAATGCTTTTTTTAACTTTTCCCTTAATGGGACTTTCACTTTTTTACTTTTTATTGCAGTTACAATGCATTGCAATGCTCCAGCATTGCAATGCATTGTAACTATAGTGAAACTGCTTTCCGTAGTAGATGACCCGGAGGTTGTCATGACAACCCCGGGTCATCAAGGTGGAGATCGGGCCTGCAAATACATTGCAGGGCGCCGATCTGAGGCAGAGGGAGCTCCCACCCTCTGCCTCCCCCCTGAGCGTGCGATCGCGTTCGATCGCAGCAGTCAGGGGGTTAACAGCAGGGGCGGCGGAGGTGCCTCTCTGGCTGTCATGAAGGAAGCTCGGCCACGCAGCACGGCTCCTGCATGATCGCGCTGGAGGCTGAAATTTCCAATCTCGTGCGCGATCGCTGCTGTGTTGGTCAGTCAGATTGACTGACCAGTCACAGCGCTGTGGGTGCGGGGGACCGACGGCAAAGTCCCCGCACCGTTTGCTGTGCCTGTCAGCTGTCTGTGACAGCTGTCGGCACTGAAGTACCACTGCGTGTTTACACGCAGTGGTAGTTCAAAGGCATGACGTGCACGTCCGCAAGGTGCCAAAACTGACACCTTGCCATGACGGACTGTGCACGTCATGGGACATTAAGGGGTTAATTTAAGTGGTGAAAAAAATCAGAAAATACTATGAAATAAAGTTTTTGCATTTGTCGCCATTTTACAATTCCCATAGCGTTTCCATTTTTTGGGATCTGTGCTTGGTGTGGACTTATTTTTTTGTGCTTCTGAGCTGACATTTTTGTTGATACCATTTTGGAGTTAGAATATGATGTTTTGATCACCCTTTATTGCATTTTATTGCAAAGTTGCTCAACCAAAAAAATTAATTCTGGAATTAAAACAGGAAATGAACAACAAAACATTGAGGAAGGAATGGGTGGAAAACTGGAGTCAACGTCTGTGACGAACTGTAAGAAAACCGCCTAAAGGAAATGGGATTTACATACAGAAAAGCTAAACGAAAGCCATCATTAACACCTAAACAAAAAAAACAAGGTTACAATGGGCTAAGGAAAAGCAATTGTGGACTGTGGATGACTAGATGAAAGTCATATTCAGTGATGAATCTGGAATCTGCTTGGGCAAGGTGATATGCTGGAACTTTTGTTGGTGCCATTCCATTGAGATTTTAAAGATGAATGCCTAAAGAGAACATGCAAATTTCCACAGTCTTGATGATATGGGGCTGCATATCAGGTACAGGCACTGGGGAGATGGCTGTCATTACATTTCCATAAATGCACAAGTTTATGCTTCTCTGACCTTCTAGGGGCATCAAAACACAATAGCAGACTCCAATCAGAGGGCAATAAATCTTTCACACTCCTTATCTATGAAACTGTTTCCAATATTTTATGTTCATCTGTATTCCATAATGACAGTTCTGTTTCACGTCACTTGTCTTATTCTTATTGCATTGTTTCTGGTGTTATGTGTATAAATATGTGATTCTTCCAGAATTTGTATTAGTCTTTGCCTGATGAGAGACCTGAGTAGTCTCGAAAGCTTGCAATTTGTTACCATCTTTTCAGTTAGCCATTAAAAGGTATCAACCACTGAGAACTCTCAAGTCTAAATATTTTTCTATCTACTGGCTAACCACGGTACGAAGTACACATTTTCCTATATGCTGTAATTTGGACATTTTTCTTATCCTCAATTGAAGGATGTTTAGATATGATGAAAAAATTTTTCAAGATGATAATACATCCTGCCATAGAGCAAAACTGTGAAAAACATTCTTGAAAAAAGACACATAAGGTCAATGTCATGGCTGCAAATATCCAGATTCTCATCCAATTGAAAATCTTTGGTGGAAGTTGAGGAAAATGGTCCAGGACAAGGCTCCAACTTACAAAGCTGATTGGTAACAGCAATCAGAGAAGTTGGAGCCAGATTTATGAAGAGTACTGTTTGAACATCATTAAATCCATGCCTCAAGACTGCAAGCTGTTGTAAAAGCCAGAGGTGGTTGCAACAAAATACTAGTGATGTGTTGGAGTGGTTTTTTTTGTTTTTCATGATTCCATATTTTTTTCCTCATATTGAATGATTCCATAATTTTTTCCCCAGCTTGGTTAAAAAATAACCATTACTGACTACCACAATTATTTGCTCTTGATTTCTTTTAGTGTTTATTAACCCCTTCAAGACCCAGCCTTTTTTGACCTTAAAGACCTTGCCATTTTTTGCAATTCTGACCAGGTCCCTTTATGAGGTAATAACTCAGGAACGCTTTCAACGGATCTAGCGATTCTGAGATTGTTTTTTCGTGACATATTGGGCTCATGTTAGTGGTAAATTTTAGGTCGATAATTTTTTCGTTTAATTTGTGAAAAAAATGGAAATTTGGCGAAAATTCTGAAAATTTTGTAATTTTAAAATTTTTATTTTTTATTCTGTTAAACCAGAGATTATGTGGCACAAAATAGTAATAAATAAATTTCCACAGTCACTTTCACACAAATTTTGGGGAACAAATTTTTTTTTTGTTAGGAAGTTAAAGGGTTAAAAGTTGCCAGCATTTTCATTTTTACGCAAAATTTAAAAAAACCATTTTTTTAGGGACCACCACATTTTGAATCATTTGGGGGTCTATATCAGAAAATCCCAAAAGGGAACCTTTATAAAAAACTGCACCCCTCAAGCTACTCAAAACTACATTCAAGAAGATTTTAACCCTTAGGTGCTTCCAGGAAAAAAGCAACGTGGAAGGAAAAAATGGAATTTTTTAATTTTTCCAACAAAAATTTTCTTTTACACAATTTTTTCATTTTTCCATGGGCATCGGATAAAATGGATCCTAAAAATTGTTGGGCAATTTCTCCTGAGTCAACTACCCATTGTGGGCTAAACCCTGTTTGGGCGCACGGCAGGGTCAGAGGGAAGGAGGCCATTTGCTTTTTGAATGGAAAAATGCTGGAATATTTAGCGGTTGCCTGTCGCTTTGGAGAGTTCCTGTGTGCCAAAACATTGGACCCCCCACAAGTGACCCCATTTTGGAAACTAGACCCCCAAGGAACTTTCTAGTCATGTGTCACTTTGAACCCCCAGGTGCTTCCAAATTATCTTAAAAAAAAGAAAGTACTTTTTTTCAAAAAAAATTTTTTTTAGCCTCGTTTTTTCATTTTTCAATGGGCAAAAATAAATTGGATCCTAAAATTTTTTTTGGGCAATTTCCCGAGTCACAAACCTCATTGTGGTCATTAACCACTGTTTGGGCGCACGGCGGGTCAGAAGGGAAGGACGCCATTTGACTTTTTGAATGGAAAATATGCGGAATATTTTTGGGGATGCCTGTCGCATTTGGAGAGCCCCTGTGTGCCAAAAAATTGGATCTCCCCAAAGGACCCCTTTTGGAAAACAGACCCCCTAAGGAACTTTCTAGAGCAATGAGCATTTTTGAACCCCCAGGTCTTCACAAATTGATCCGAAAAAAAAAAAAGATTTTTTTTTTTCACAAAAATTTTCTTTTTTCCTCGTTTTTTTCATTTTCACAGGGCAACTATAAATTGGACTAAAATTTGTTGGGCAATTTTCCAGAGTACATAGATCCCCTCTTGGGCAAAACCACTGTTTGGGCGCACGGCAGGGTCAGAAGGGAAGGAGCGCCATTTGACTTTTTGAATAGAAAATATGTGGAATATTACGGTTGCCATGTCGATTTGGAGGTCCCTGTGGGCCTAAACTTTGGAGCTCCCCCCAAGTGACCCCATTTGGAAACTAACCCCTAAGGAAATTATCTAATGCAAGTGAGCACTTTGAACTCCGGGCTTCACAAATTGATCCGTAATAAAAGAAATACTTTTTTTTCCCAAAAAAATTTTTCTTTTAGCCTCATTATTTTCATTTTCACAGGGCAACAGAAATAATTGGTCTAAAATTTGTTGGGCAATTTTTCCGAGTACCACGTCCTCTTGTGGCATAAACCACTGTTTGGGCGCACGGAGGGCTCAGAAGGAAGGAGCGCCATTTGATTTTTGAATGGAAATTTGCTGGAAATTTAGCGGTTGCTAGTGCATTTGGAAGCCTTTTGTGCCAAACTTGGGCCCCCCCACAAGTGACCCCATTTTGGAAACTAGGGCCCCCTAGGAACTTTTAGATGCATAGTGAGCACTTTGAACCCCCATTTGCTTCAAAATTGGATCCTAAATAAAAGAAAGTACTTTTTTTTACAAAAATTTTCTTTTACCTCAGTTATTTTCTTTTATGGGAAAACCCAGTATAAATTGGACCTAAATTTGTGGGCAATTTTCCTGAGTACCAGATCCCAATGTGGTCAAAACCCTGTTTGGGCGCACGCGGTAGAGGAAGGACCCATTTGACTTTTTGAATGGAAAAATGCGGAATATTTTGGGTTGCGATGTGCATTTGGAGAGTTCCTGTGTCCTAAAACAGGAGGCCCCCACAAGTGCCCCCCATTTTGGAAAACTAACCCCTAAGGAAACTTATCTAAAGCTAGTGGCCTTTGAACCCCGGTTTCACAAAGTTATAACGCGAGCGCGAAAATAAAAAATCTTTTTTTTTTCCAAAAAAGATTTTTTAGCCCACTGTTTTTTTATTTTCCCAAGGGTTACGGAGAAATTGGGACCCCAAAAGTTGTTGCCGTTTCTCCGAGTATGCTGACCCCAATGTGGGGGGGGAACCATGTTTGGGCCAACGTCAGGGTCGGAAGGGATGTAGTGACGCTTTGAAATGCCGACTTGAGGAATTGGTCTGCGGGATCTTGTTACTTTGCAGGCCCTGTGTGCCTAAAATAGAAATCCCCACAAAGACCCCATTTTGGAAACTAGACCGGCAAAGAACTTTCTGATGTGTGGTGAGCACTTTGAACCCCCAAGGGCTACCAGAAGTTTTAACGCCCGGGCTGAAAATAAAAAATCATTTTTTTCCACAATCAGGATCTTTTAGTCCCCCAATTTTTTTATTTTCCCAAGGGGGAAATGAGAAATTAGACCCCAAAATTTGTTGTCCAATTTGTCCTGAGATGTGATATCCCATATGTGGGAGAAAATAGTATGGGCACACTCGGGGCTCGGTGGGAAGTAGTGAGTTTTGAAATGCCCCTTGTGGAATGGTCTTCGGGCTCTTGTTCTTTGCAGAGTCCCTGATGTCCTAAAAGAGAAACTCCCCACAAGTGACCCATTTTGGAAATGATCCCCCAAGGAAACCCTATAATGTGTGTAAGCACTTTGAATCTCCAAGTCCTTCACAGAAGTTTAAACGCAGGCCTGAAAATATAAAATCTTTTTTTTTCCAAAAATAATTTTTATCCCAATTTTTTTTTCCCAATGTTAACAGGAGAAATTAGAACCCCAAAGTGTTGTGCAATTTTTTCCCGAGTACGCGATACCCCAATGTGGGGATAACCCACGTTTGGGCATTACGCGGGGTGGGTAAAGGGGGACTGTTTACTTTTTGAACGCAAAATTTGCGGAATCAATGGTGGCGCCATGCGCGTTAGGAGACCCCCTGATGTGCTAAATATGGAAACCCTCAATTCTAACTCAACCCCAACCCCCCAACACACCCCAACCCCAACCCTAACCCCAAAAACACACCTAACCCAAATTACAAACCCAACATAACCCTAACCCAAACACCCCTAACCCTAACCAACTCTAACCAAAACAATACAACCCCTAACCCTAATTCCAACCCAACCTTAATTCCAACCCTAACCCTTTCCAACCCTAACCCAAAATTCCAACCCACCGTAATTCAACCTAACCCTAATCTAACCCTAACCTAGTTAAACCCTAAGGCTGGGTTATATTGCGTTTTTACCAGCCCTTCAACAGACGGGCCGGCTGGTAACGGTAAGCATACACGATCGCGTTATGCTTACCCGCGCGCAGATGAATCACAATAATCAGCCCGGATCCGCACAAAATCCGCCCGGATCTGCAGCGAATCAGCAGCGAAATCCAACCGGGATCAGCAGCAAAATCAGCGCGGTCGCAGCGAAATCGCCGCAGATCATAGCGAAATCGCCGGGATCAGCACGAAATCCGCTACGGATCGCGCGAATCAGCAGCAAAAATCGCGCGGGATCACAGCGAAATCCCCGGTCACAGCAAAATCCGCCGCGGTAGCAGCGAAATCAGCCGGATCGCAGGGAAATCCCGCGGACAGCAGCGAAATCAGCCGCGGATCAGCAGCGAATCCCTGCGGATCCGCGCGGATCACCACGAAACGCCGCGGATCGCAGCGAATCACCGCGGACAGCGCGAAATCACCGCGGATCAGCAGGAAATCCACTGCGGATCCGCAGCGGATCAGCACGAAATCAGCGGCGAATCAGCAGCAAAATCGTCGTGGATCAGCGCGAAATCCGCCGCGAACGCAGCGAAATCAGCCACGGATCCGCCCATAGCAGCGAAATCCGCACGGTCAGCAGCGAAATCCGCCGGGATCGCGTGAAATTTTCCGGCCCATCAGAGCGAAATCCGCCGGAATCGCAGCGAAATCCCCGCGGATCAGCGCGAAATCCGCCGCGGAAAGCAGCGAAATCAGCCGGGACAGCACGAAATCCCGCGGACAGCAGCGAAATCAGGCGGATCATACAAAAAAAAAAGCCCGGATCCAGCGAAATCACCGCGGATCGCAGCAAAATCAGCCGCGGATCGCAGGAATAGCAGCGAAATCACCACGGTCCAGCGAAATACCGCGGATCAGCAGCGAATCGCAGCGAAATCACCGCGGATCAGCAGCAAATCAGCCGCGGATCGCGCGAAACCGCTGGGATCCGCAGGAATCAGAGCAAAATCATGTGGTCAGCGCGAAATCAGTCGCGTCCGCACGAAATCGTTGCGGACCCAGCGAAATCTTCGGATCGCGCGAAATCCGCCGCGGATCCGAGCGAAATTGCCGCGGTCAGCAGGAAACCGCCGCGATCCGCCCGAAATCCGCGGCGGATCGCGCGAAAACAGCCGCGGACAGCCGAATAGCTGGATCAGCAGCGAAATCCGCCGGATCTGCGCGAAAATCCGCCGCGGTTTCCGCGCGAAACCCCGCCACACGTTGCGGATTTTGCTGCGGATCCGTGGCGTATTTTGCGGGATCCCGCTGTGTCTGCGGCGGATATCACTGCCATCCGCGGTGATTTCGTGCTGATCCGCCCGGAAAGCACGAAATCCGCCGCGGACCGCAGCAAAATACGCCGCGGATCCGCAGCAAAATCCGCAACGTGTGCACAGGGCCTAATAGGAAAAAAAAAAAAAAAAAAAAAAAAAAATTTTTTTTTTTTTCCCTACCTATGAAAAAGGGGGGGGTTTCATTTACTTTTTTTTTTTTTGATCAGTGAATTTTTATCACAGTGACAAATCATTTTTGGACACTGGGGGGCGACTGCCAGGCGCCGGCCGGGGGCGCACTGCGCATGCGCCCCCATTTTCCAAGATGGCGGCGCCCAGAAAGGGCCCGGGCGGCGCCGGGACCGATCCAGGGACATCGGTGGGATCGGGAGGGGATAGGGTGGTGGAAGGTTAGGGGGGGGATCGGAAGGTGGGGGCACCGGAGCAAAGGAGGGGGGACTGTTTAGTGACGGCGGGGACCGATCGCGCCATCTTTCTGGCGGCGGCCCGTGCCGCCTTGAAACGTGGGGGGGGTCGGTTCGGTGTCCACCTGGGGAGGCTTTTTGCAGCATCGGCCAGGCTGGATTGTAATATTTCACAATTAAATTGGTGAAATATTACAGATTGCTTGATTTTGGTGTTTTCATTTTAACGCCAATCAGGCGATCGGGCCAGGGGGGGTTTAAGCCAAACCCCCCGTGGTGAAGACAAGGTCCTGAACGCGGGTCGGGGCCTTTTGAGGACCCCCCCGGGCTCCCCCCCCGCAGGAACGCGACCTTTCATGACGCAGGGTTTAGGTTATAGGTCGGATTGGCCCGACTTTTTATGAGCATCCTGTTCAAAGGGGGGAAGGGGTTAAAGCCAGAAATTTTCCCATTGAAATGACTTCAGTTTTGGCCATGTTGTGGTCTGTTTTTTTTCAACAAAAAAACAAACTAATGAAACCCCAAGGCCACTCCTGGATTTTGTGACTTCTTTCAAGGCCGGTCACACCAGCGAGAAATCGAGGGTGCTATGCATAAAAAAACGATTGCACTCGACGGGGTTAATCATGGGCAGCTCCCATCAAGCCGTTTTTTTCTCTCTATTTACGGCTGAGAAAAATGCGCAGCGCAATTGTCAGCGATTGGGGCCCTAATCGCCAATGCAAGTTATGGGGGTGAAAAAAAAAAGGATTACAATAACCCAGAATGTGACTTGTGAGAAATACAGAAGATTTTTCCCAGTTGACAGGAAATTGACTAGCCATTTCAGAAGCTTTGACTGCTAATTAGCTTTTTAAAGCGTGCCAGAGATCCCGAACAACGCCTCCACGGAGTCACCATCATGTCCACATCATCAAGTGGAAATGTTATCGTTCTGGCCAAGAGAGCCAGAATGTGGGACCAGGGGCCAATTTTCGATGGCCCAAAATGAGGCGGCAAGGGGAGGATCTGTCTCCAAATGTTCAGATTATGGGAGGGCCACGTGAGAGCCGCAACAAATTAGTAAGTTCTTTCCTTTTTAAAAATCATATTAATGTGCAAAATAACTGTTTTCCCATTAACCCAAAAAATAATTGTGTAGGTTTTGGCCATTCGTGAAATTAATGTGATGTTTAAAAGACACCTTACTAGGCCACATCACTGTAAAAATATTGTGAAGTTTAGAAAAATTGGCAATGCCTAATAAATTATTGTCACTTTGCAGTGGAAGATTCTGAGATGGGGGCGCGCACGGCGACCAATTCGGCGGGATCGTAGACCAACAAAGAAAATACTTTATTATGACCACTTCCTTCGGCTCCCTTCGGATCTCAAACCGAAGACATAATCACAAACATTTCCATATGCTGTTTAGGGCCCAAATTCTTCAATTTTTTTTGTGTTTAAATTTAAAAACAGAACTCGCCAACCTCACTAAGAGGAAGACAGGTTCTGATTCGGGCCAAATTGTCTCGGGGGAGGTGAAATTGATGGCCATCCTCTGAACCTTCCATGCATCCACAACGTCTACCAGAACCACACCAGACCACCCACCAGGGATATCACCTGGATTTTGCACAACAAGAGGACCGGGTTGCAGCAGCCCTCTGTGCTTCTTGAGACATCAACCCAGCCTGCTGTCATCACCGCCGTGGCCGCTAAGAAAAGAGACATCCAGCCTCTACACAAGGGCAGTAATATGGGGGTTTTTAAAATATCTGTCCAGGGCTGCCCAATGATGGGAGGATGCCTTGCCGCCCTGGTCCGGTACCTCGTCCACTCCTGGGGGGGGGGGGCAGGCGGTGCGAGGATCCATTTGTTTGATTGGCCGCACAACCCCCAATAACCCATTTTTAAGGTTTTGGTTTTTGGAGCGGGTGGCAGCTCTCAGCCATGCCGCTCGTTTCCTCAATCCCAGAAGTGCAGTTAAAATTTAATCTGAGCCACCTCCTCCCGGGTTCCTCACCACATGCCAATCCACCCCAATCCAAATTGGCCTCCACAGTGCCAAATTCAGCCTTTCCACCTGTTTAATAGGCCAAGATCAACCCAGTGTTGGAGACGGTCCCCACCTGGCTTTGACAACAAAGGTCATTTGGGGGGTTTGAATCGGGCTACCAAAATCCCGGAGTATCTTTTCCAATATCCGTCTGGCCACTCTATGTCATCCGGTTAGCCATCCCCATCCTGGCCCGATTTGTTCCCACAAGGGGGGTCCAAGTTGGGCTCAAAAACCCCCCTACAAATTGAAAATGGATCCCGCCATCCCCACACTAACCTCGGAATTTTAAATTGTGATTGTGTGTTTGTTGATAAGAAAATTTTTTTTTTTGTTTATTTTTGTTTTTGGAAAAGAAAAAATTGTTTGCCAAATTTTTTTGGCCCAAAAGCCTTGAAGGATTTTTAGTTTTTTTATCTAATTTAATTTTGCCTTTATAAAAAATTTTCAAGACTTTTGGTGTTATTTAATTTTAATTTGGACAACAAAATTTTCAAAATTGCCCAATAAAAAAGAAAGCACACCAAAACATCAGAAAAACATCTTTTAAATAAAGAAAAAAAAAAATTCCACATAGATATTGCATTTCTTGCCAGGGTTTAGCTCCATGAGGTGTCACAAAATAATTGTGAAAACATCCGTCTTTGGTCCAAGAGCGGAAAGGGAGGCCAGTGGTAGGCAACCCCATTGGCAAAAACAACTTCAGCACCAGATAGAGCAATCGTATTCGGGGAAGTTATGTGATGACACATGCATTTAAAACATTAACATTAGCTTCACTCAACGAATGGCTGAATGGAGGACCAGCATTTGGCACAAGAATGCCAAAGGGGACTCCACCAGTCGCGGGCGCGTGAAGGGGGCCCAAATTAAAATTCTGCGGGTGGTCCAGGGGTTTTACGGGTAGGTCCTTTCGTGATGGGTCAATTAAAGGCTTCATCTAACAAGGACATAAGGCAAGGTTAATATTGGAGCCTGGAAGGACAGGGTGGTGGTAAGTCCAACGATTATTGTGCAGCCGCCGCCTAAGGAAAATTGAAGATTGGAGAATCCAGTTCTTCCATAGGCCCAATATACAATTATTTAAAACCCGGGAGTGAGTGACGGGCCAACAGCATAAGAATACAGAAAAAAAATGTTTATAATTATAGAATTGGGACCGAGTTGGGCCGTTAGACTGGATGGTTCCCCCTCCAGGGCACCAAAACAATTGGGGAAATTGACGTGCCTCAACCTCGGAAACCAAAACCAGTTCCTCTTTGGCCGGCATGATTTGATGAGTCGTGACCAATTTGTGAAAGGTTAGACCGGACAAGCTTATTGTTGATTTTCCGATCAAAATTAGATGCTGGATTGAAAGTAGTTTTAGGAAGTCAAAAAATAAAATATAAATAAAATT